>VYZT01033179.1:23308-129046 GCA_013400735.1 Pomatostomus ruficeps | reverse complement strand
AGAACGCGGGAGTTGAGCCGCGCGCCGGGGTCTGGATGATTGACAGCCGGCTCGTCCAACCGAGAGCGGGGGAGGTGGGGCGGGCGGGGTTTCCCGGCGGAGGGAAAGGAAGGGAAGNCGCGCCGGCCAATCCCGCGGCGGACAGGGAAGCGGCGCAGCGGGCACGGAGGGTCCTGCACCTCGGAGGTCCCGGCGCCGCGGCGTTCCGCGCCCTGCCGAGCCTGCCCGGGGATGCTTCTCACAGCAACACCGCCAGAAGGTCGTTTGACCGGGAGCCGAGCGCGCCGGGAGTCGCGGCAGCGCGCGGATGCGCTCCCGAGCGCATCTCCGTGCCGTCTCCCAAGTGCTTCTGACTTTTTTTTTGTTTTGCCCACCCTCCCGACACCTCAGCGCTTCATGCCTTCCTTCCGTCTCCGCGTGGGCTCCGTTGTTTGAGGATCAGCGTTACCTCGGTGTTCCTTTCCCGCGCACCGGGCCACGGGCTCGCGCTGCGGGCCAGAGGCGCGGCATTGCCGGGGACTGACACTTGCCAGGCTTCCAAGGATGGATGCGCGCGGAGAAACTGGTTCCGCTGCTTTGGGCGGGTTCTGAGGTGCCTGGCCGTGAGAAAGGAGAATTGTGGCTGCCGCAGCGCGCAAAAGCCGTGACTGTGCGTGCACTACCGGGCTGCATTAAAGTCTGACTTGCGCTGTCTCATTTCCATACACAGTTCCCCCTGCCCCATTCTGAACTGCAAACATGTGCGATGCCTTACCTTGCAGCCATTCACGTCGGGCTAGGTTTTATGCGCGTCAGCACATTTCTTTTTACTGTATAGTTTTAGATACCAATTCAGCAAATATGTGTTTGTAGTATTTTAAGCGCACACTCAAGTTTCAGTAACTGTGGTAGGGCATAAATACGGTAAGACCACCATAAATGTAAAATGCATTCATGAGTTGGACTTTAATCTTTGTGTGTGCAAACCATAAATCAAAAGCCAAATGATTATAGCTCTGTGTGAACGTAAGAGGCTGAGACTGTGGAAGCCTGTTCAGTAGAAACTGCTCTCTCTGTTCCCTTCTGTCACTCTTTTCCTCTGTCAACACAGTCTCTAAACTTGTGCATTTTCCATCTTTTTTGCTTTTGGTGAAATAATCTGTAGTAGAGAGAGGGAGTATGGGCCATTCACTTAAGAGTTGGACTCAGTGATGTTTGTGGGTCTTTTCCAACTCAGAATATTCTGTAACTCCTGTCTACTGAGCTGAGCTTAGAGGATCCTTTTCTGTACACTTTAGATTCAATTCTGGATACAACATATCTAGAAATTATAGGGTACAAGTGTAATATATCTTTCTTGTAGGTGTGTAGACTTCCAATTTTTAAAAAATAAATGACAAAATTCATTTTACAGACAACATAGCAGTCTTTAGGCACTCAGCCTTTAAACTACCAGCTCCTGTATTCATTGCAGTAAATGAAATCCTTGCATTCCTTACCTGGTTAATACACATTTTACTTCAAGGCCCACAGCTCCTATTGAGAGATCACTGGGGCCAAGCCCCTGTATCGGTGTGTTCCTCTGTTCCTGCCTGCCCTCCAACAGCTGTCATTTTCTTCTGCACCCGTTTTAGAAACTGACACTGCCCAGCACGTCGTGTGCACTTTTATTGGCAACTCAAGCCTTACTGCCAGTTCCCAGTGTAAAAGAGTCTATCTTAAAGTTTCATCAATATTTCAGAGTTTGTTAGGGAAGCCTTATGCAAGTTCTAGAAAATGTAAAAATGTTTTTCTGAGGTTTAAAATATTTTTCCCAAGGTTGCATAGGATTAGAAATGCTGTTTGAAACTGTGCTGTAAAAATCTGTTGGTAGTCGAAATTCATGACGCCAAGACCTCCATAAATAATAGGTGTAGTCTTGCAGTGACGGGATTTTCATATCAACTGCACTGAAAGATATTTTCAGACTGTATCTTAATTTATAATTTGTAATAGAAACATTGGTGAAATCTGAGTCAGCCACCCAAAACAAAACTTACTCTCTCAAATAAGTGAGAAGCATTTTTAGCCACTGGGTTTTCTTTTGCCTTCTTAATATAACTCCTCTGTTTCAGAAAAGAATGAGCAGCATCTCTGGAGACCAGCTACCATTTCCCAAACTGAAATGGTAACATTTGCATTAAGTCACCCTTGAAGTCAGTG
This sequence comes from Pomatostomus ruficeps, assembly GCA_013400735.1. NCBI lineage: Eukaryota > Metazoa > Chordata > Aves > Passeriformes > Timaliidae > Pomatostomus > Pomatostomus ruficeps. The sequence continues at coordinate 126,865 of VYZT01033179.1, read as the reverse complement.
GAATTACATGGATGTATGAAACCATTGGAACACACAGGCCTACAGGACTGGGGTATATGGAGATAAAAAATGAAAACGAGAGCTGTGAGTGGCAGTCTGAAATAACTGTGTTTGAGAAGGCTGGAGATTGCCCTTCCCTGCTTTCTGCACATACTGCTTCCTACACAGCTGTTGGAGCTGCTCTGAGTCAGCTTCTGAAGCTCCTGGTTTTCAGAGTGTATTTAAAGGCACACAGGGGTGATGCCAGGTTACGAGCTGCTGGCTCCAGATTCAATTCATCGATGTCCACAGTGTCCACAAAGAATGCTGTGAATAGTAATTTGATGCCAAGTTATTCCCACTCCTAAATCAGGGCCCTCAATATGCACTGAAGCATTGATTCTTTAAAACCTCTTGCACATCTCTAACGTGGAAGAAGGCTCATTATCATTCATAATCATTATTCAGAACTGAGAAGCGACATTCTGGAGCAGATTTTAGTGAAAGTCACATTTGCAGTTCTTTTCTTTTAGTCACGGAGGATTATTTCCTGCACCTTCTCAGCATCTTTTTACCCAGAAGAAAAAACCTTTGCAGAGGTGAACAAGGACATGACGCATCATTAACTTGCGGAATCCTGGCCGAGTTGGCTTGCAAGCGTGGTGCTTCAAGTACCAGGTTACTGCTGGGTTTTTGCTGCAGGGAGTTGCCTGGCTGCCAGCAGATGAGGAATTAACTACAGCTCTGCTTTCCCATTCTTCTATACAGATGCTTGGAGGCCAAGCTGCAAGAAATCTAGCTCTTTTCAGAGACAGTGGGAGGAATATTTTAGTAAAGGGGATGCCCTAAGTTGGTGAACTCTCAGCCAAGGAGGTTTGTGGACAAAATTTTATTTCCCTTTGAAAATGAAAATGAAAAGCCCTGTTGACTGTAACTCTGCTTATATTGAGTACTGCACAACTCCAGCTGTTTTTCAGGGTATTTCATAGAATCAGAATGTCCTAGGTTGGAAGGGACCTTAAAGATCGTCTCATTGCAAACCCCTTGGCATGGGCAGGGACACCTTCCACTAGACCAGGTTGCTTAAAGCCCCATCCAGCCTGGCCTTGAACTCTTCCAGGGATGAGGCATCCACAGCTTCTCTGGGCAGCTTGTTCCAGTGCCTGACCCCCCTCATGGTGATGAACTTCTTCCTAATGTGTGATCTAAATCTACCCTTTTTAAGTTTAAATCCATTGTCCCTTGTCCTGTCACTACATGCCCTTCTAGTCAGTCCCTCTCCAGCTCTCTTGTAGACCCCCTTTAGATACAGGAAGTGCTCTAATGTCTCTCTGAAATCTCATCTTTTCCAGGATGAACAACTCACTCAGCCTGTCTGCAAAGGAGACGTGCTCAGTCCTAGCTTAAAATACTTTCTGGACTAATGCCCCAGTAAAACCAAGTGAGATATTCACCTAGTTCAGGTTAAATTGTATGTTTGCATGTTCTGTAGTCTGCATTGGGTAGTCACTGTCTAGCATAAGTGTTCCCAAGTCTTCTGCTTGATAAATCCTTAAATAATACAGCATTAGTTATCTCAGGGCCATCTGTCACCTTCCTTTCAGAGCAGAACTTGAAATTCAGGGATTGGAATTCAGAGACTAGTTGGCAAGACCTTCTTTGTAGGGGTCCTGAGTCTGACTTCCTTCAGCATACCTATGAATACATCATTACAGTCTTTCCAGGTAAAACTAGGTGTATGGGTATGTGCAGGCAGTGGATTGTTAAAACTAGCTCTGATTCTTGTTGTTATTTTAAAAGCCTTTAAATTGACTCTTCTGTCAGACAATCCAGCGTGATTGTGTTGCAAATAAAAAAATGTATTTTAAGAATTTTGTATGCACAGGCACAAATACATGGATTATTTTAACTGATAGTCCATTGAAAATGTATCCCATTTTAACTCCTTAATTCTGCCTATGTCTTGAACTGTCATTTTGGGTGCAAACAGTGCTGTCTGAGAATTCAATAGCAATCTTTCTGGCTCAGTAAGATGCAAAGCAACCCTTAGGGATGTAGGTTTACAACTAAGCTTTCAAAGTCAGTTAGCATCTTAGCCATAATGACATTTCCTTAGCAAGAATCTACAGAACATGAGCATATGTGTATTTATTAATCTGTTCTCTGTGCTGAAGATTTGTTTGCATTTTATATATATAAAATGGGTAAAGATCTTCAGCAAGAGGAGTGGATTGTTAGTGTTTTTAAATGCAACAAATGGTACCTGTATTCACTGAAATGCAAAAAAGACACCAAGCCCCACCAACCAACTGCCACTGCCAACAGCAAAAAACACTGTAGCCTTTCCACTACCACTTCCTAAATGCTTTTGTCTGTGGCAAATCAGACCCCCGGAAATGCCCATGAGCACTATCTTCAGCTTTACAGTCTTCTGTAAAGGTTGTTCAACACAGCATTTAGAAAGTAAAAGGGAACTACTTCTATTATGAAATGTTTGCATGTAAAAAAGAACACCTGGAACCCTGAGTTCTTTCAGAAATAATTCCTAATGCTCAGTGAAGGGAATTAAACAAACAAACAGCAAGGTTTATTCTGTCAGCTTCTTAGCAGGCTAACAAGAATTACTGCCTGCTAAGAATCAGCTGCTCTTGGAAACTTAATGAATGTGGCAGCCAGAAAAGTACCGAACGTGGCCAAGAGTTGCAAATCAGACATATATAGGCTGTAGTGAAGAGAAATGAAGAGGATAGGGAAAATCTCTCCCTAAATCCAAGATGGAAAGGCTTTGCTGTACCTGGGTTTCCACTTTGACAGTGTAAAATACTTTCTGTAAGGAATTGGGTCTGCATCTAGAATTGTAATTCTATTCCCTTGTAGTTCTATTCTCCTTGGAGGATAATAGCAGAAAAATATTTTTATATTTTCATGTGTCTCTGCTGTGATTTAGCAACTGGAAACAAAGAGCTGAGTCCGCTGAGCAGCCAGTTCTCCATGGCCCACTGGTGACTGGGCTGGCACCCATTGCCTGGAAATCTGCCCTCAAACCAGGTTCAGATACCTTTTCAGCAGCATTGTTTAACCTCATTTTGCAAAACCAGAATGAGTGATACTAGTAAGGAAGAATCTTAAATATTGATTTAATTAAAATCAATCCTTTCACTCCCTGGTTAATGAATGAAATGAAGTCACATGCCCTTGTGGATACTACTGATTTGTTGTATGGGCTACAAAGTTTTTGTGTGCAGTTTCACGTTTTCAACTGTTTTCAGAGCTGCAAGAGACTTAAAAGAGACAGCTGTGGCTTTTATGTAATAACATGATTTTCAGAGCTGGATCTTTGAGAAAAGAATTAAAAAGTAAGACTTGAAATAGAGTCGTAAGTGTGGGTAAGCACACAGAAGAGATTGGCACAAGCTTTAGAGAAATGTAAATAATGTTTATAGTAATTTCGTCATTTGTCCTTTTGTCTGTAACATCCAAAGATATCTATATTTGCAAGCAGATGCACTAAATGGCCCTACTGGTATTTCAGAAGCCTGTGCCGCCATGTTAGGGCTTGTCTACCTCGGGGAAATGTGCTGCCCTTCCTCCGGCACCGGAGCCGGAGTGGTTGAATTAGAGCAGCGCAGCAATGCCCGTGATTTTCTCTCCTGTAGATGTGCTCTGAGTCACGAGGGCAAATGCAGCGGAGCGCTTTTCTGCCCCAGTGAAACGTGACACCACAGCCAAAGCTTTCCCTCACCAGTCTGGAGCAGGATCCCGGCGTTTCCCGGCTTTTGCGGAAGGATGGAGCACCTTCGGTGACCCGACTTGCTCTCCTTGCAGCGGATCTGACACCGCAATCACTAAGCACAGACCGTGCAGCAAGCTCGCTTAATCCTGCCCAGCGAACACATGAGCCACAGTTTGCCTTTCAGTCTGTAAATTGTTCTTTTGTTTTGCAGGGTTTACTGAACACAGTTTTATTTCATGTGACTGTGCTATTTATGGAGGAGTAAATATTGCCGGGGGTCTATTTAAAAAGGCCAATGACCTGGATTTTTTTTCCATTTGAATTATCTCCAAGAGTCAGACATGTTTAACAACTGATTTTTTCCCCCTTGTTTCTGTAGGCTGCAATCATTTCTAACATATTAGATCAACACCAACTAAAAAGACAAAGATTTTGAGTGAAATAAAACTGCATGTGGTATGAATGTGATCAGACAGTATGTGACCTTGCCATTTTTGGAAGAGCTGAGTTCCATCCTGATTTACCAGTTAACAACATAGCGTGTTTTTAACCTCTGAATATTAGCCTTTTTTGTACTGTTGTAGTCATTTGAGTTCATAACTCTGGTTTTTCCTTTTATTATTGTTTTTACAAAACCAATTATCAAGTGTGTTTTCACAAATTATAAGTAAATAAATGAACAAGCCATGTTTTCAGAAAGAGAAGATTTAAACAGGCAAATGTTCTTGCTGTTCGTGCAATCTAAATAGCAGTATTCCTTTGCTATTTAAGAAAGTCAAACATTGCAGGGGAAATAGTGCTATATTTTCTCTTTCAAGGAGCTTTGTGAATGCAAACAGGTAGCCAAATATCTGGAATATTGAATAGATTTGAGTATTATTAAAGTTGAGCCAACTGTATCTTTTTAATATATATATTTTCTTAACAGTATGCAATGAGTTGATCACGGTAAATATAATGGGCTTCAACCTGAAATTTTGCTGTAGACATATTTATCTTTACACAGTCCTGTAGAACCATGAAAAGACAGAATTTTTATACTGAATGTCATTCAATATATGTTCTAAAATTTGTGGTGTTTACCACGCCAATAAAAGGCACCCTGGCTTCACTGCAAAGGTAGCTTCAGAAGTCACAACTCACTTTTCTCCTTGAGAGGTGGAGCAGGTGGGCAGGGATGGGATTCCCTCCGGCTGGTCTTACTGCCATCACACCTGATTGCATTTCTTCAAAATTTCATCTTTCCTGGGGAAGGTGCATACAGGACAATGCTCAGATAATTCATTGCTCTGGTGGTGTAAATGATGAGCATATCTTCAGTATTACTCTGGCTTGAACCACACCACACCATGGAGTAGCCATGCTGTATGGGCTGCCCCATATATATGTACACATTTATATGTATATACATTTACGTATGAGTTCTGCCAGTCCTGCTCAGCCCTTCAGGAAAATGCTAAGAAGCAATGGCATATCTTCTCTTCCTGTTGTCCCAGGAGAAACAGTTAGTTCAAAGTGTTGGGGAAAATATTGCACATAGCTAGTCAAACTAATAGAAACTTGCATTGATATTTCTTCAAATGAAACAAAATTGATTCCTTGGAAAAGATGTTTTAGAGAGAATAAAGCCCTTTTTTAAAGTTTTCCGCTTTAGCCCACTACTTTTGACTTCAACATTCTAATTTTTAGTGGTCCTTTTCAAACACTGGCATTTACCAGCAGGTTATTTCACACTTTAAAAAGATGTTGTCTTCCTTGAGTAAAAATTGTTACTGTGAAATGAACTGCAGTCAGTAACACCTACAGCCTCCACTAAGATGAGAAGTATGCTCTCATACAGGGGTATCTCAGATTCCCCTTTCATTTTTCCTTTCCTTTAAAAACTGGTTGCCTGATTATTCTCTACTCTAGTTTTTGGAGACCACAGAACCACCAAAGTCATCACATTTACATTGACGTAAAATGTACTAATTCACATCATTTAGGACAAACTCCTCAAATGAGCCCAAAGGTCAGGTTTTATAATTAAAACCGTAAGTTTCCATTTTCTGAAATGAAAAATTCTTTTGAAATATTAATTTAAAATTAATGTTAAAGTGGGTTTCTGAAAAGTAAAGCCGTGGTAGACAGCAGAAGTATGAGCTGATGTGTAAGTGAAGCTCAATGCTGTTCTAAGAGGATCAGTTCTAAACTGGTTTCTATAGTTAAAAGAGGTCTTCCAGTTTTATTCAGTACAGGCATAGTCAACTCTCTTTTTTCTAGATCACTCTAATGGATAGAAGATGGCATCTCTTCTTATGATAACTTTTACTAATATTCACCATATTTCCAAAATAATGCAGACAAATTGATATACTAACCATATATATTTGATTTCGGTGGTTCATATCGCTGAATATATGTCCTAGATAAAAAATTGTTTTCTGTCTTCCACAATTTCTACCACAGAGATTTCAGAGGATATATGCGTTCTTGGCATTTTGAGATAGAAATGTCTTTGCTGTAGTTCAGTGTTGAATGTACTGCTGTCTACACACATAATTACTAAACACTACAAAACTATTGTGACTAAAATGTCTTTAATATTTGTTTTCCCTGACCAACAGGGCAGTGGGGATTTCAAACACTTTTTTTTCTGCAGCTTTATTATTTTTTGTAGGGAAGCAAAAGGGAAAATTCAAAATCATTGTTACCCAAGTCTTACTTAAATATCTGTGTTAATTGACTTGGCTGGTCAGCTGCTGTTTATGAGGTTAAAGTAGGCTCAGTTCTGCACTCTGTCTTAGGAAAAAAACCATAAAATATCTCTTTTAAATTACATTTAAACTCTATTTGATCCCAGACATATGGGGTGACCTGCATATTCGACACATGTGATGGATTTTGGACAATGTTACTGTAAATGTCGTGTTTTTAGTGTGGAGCAGGCCGTTTGTTGCTGGGTCTATACCACATATTTGTCAGAGGGATGCAGAGCCATTAACTTTAATAGCCATATCAGATAAAGTAGAAAGTCCTTAAAAAGAAAGAAAGAACAGGAATTAAAAGAATACCAGTTCCAGAGGGTCTCACAGAGGGAGCAAAGGGGAAGACTTACGAGTCCTTCAGAGGTTTTGAATTGGAAAGAAAGATAATTTTTTGAAGCAAGAGAAAAGAGCTTTTAACTGTGAGACAACAATGACAAAGAAAGGCACTCTGATTTTGAGGAGACAAGGTGAGATGCAGGAAGCTTGTGGATACTCTACAGGAGATGTGACCTATTGCCAAACAATACCATGGAAAAAACACCTACAAAGCTGGAGCTTATACCAAAGGATAAACGAAAAATCCTTATCCGAAATGGCAAAACCTGTCTGTGCTTTTCTGCTCTTTGTCCAGCTGCTCTGCCTTTGGGAAGGGATGCTCCCCTCTTTGTTTCTCACCCTTTAGAAAGTGGTTGCCACAGCCCAGCCACTTTATGCTTCTCAGGATTATTATTCCAGGTCTGAAGGAACTTGGAAGTCTGCGCAGATCATGAGAAGAGACTGTCAGCAGTGCTTGGAAGAGTGAGGTTATTTGCTTTATAAATAGAATATTAGAATGTTCTGTTCATCTGGTTAATAATAAGTACATTATTTAAAGTATTTTTTCTTTTGTTAGATAATGCAAAGTGAAAATAGTTTTCATTAATTTATGTTTTCCCTGCCCTGTACTTTTGTGACCATCCGAATTTCTACTACTTGCTTTGGGCCGCTTTTTTAGTTCCATTACATTAAGGAAGTTCATCCCCTTCTCCAAAGATATACTGATTGACATTAGCTGAGGATCCAGCAATTTCTTCAATCTTTTCTTAAGGAAGTTTTTTTTCTGCCCCCAAACCATATTTAGTTTTTTACATTTGTTGCTTTTACTGACAACTGACCTCTTTTAACTGCAAACACTCTGTCACTGCAGGAACTGTAGTGCTGTGTGATTTACTGTTGCTTTTAGCTCTGCAGACCAGAGCTGAAGTTCTTTGTAATACTTTCATAGGCCAAGTCATGGTGGGTGTCTTTAATCAAGATTGCATGCTGCTATCATTTGGCTACATCTGAACATTAATTAGGCCTTTTGAGGAGTAAATAATTTTAATACATTTAGGTAAATGTTAATAACCTGGTAAGAAAAGGGATCTTTTATGGACCAGGTAACCAACAGAGTAGGAGCTACTTCCCAATGTACAAGCATATGTAGGTAAAGAGGTTTCACTGCATACAGATTGGTAAATGTTTCTGGTTCTGTGAGGAGGGGCAGAAAAAACAGAAACTGAGACAGGACAGTAAGAAAGGATGACTGCAGCCACAGAAGCACCAGTAGTCTGGCAGTGTTAGAAATAATTTAAAAAGGGAACCTTTGGCCAGATTGCTAGCTATAAAGGGGATTTGATTTGTAAGCAAAGCCTGCCTCTTCTGATGCTTGATTCCTTTTGCTTTCAAGGACACAGGATGTTTTTCGTTTTTTATAAATAAACAGAACTGAACAAAGTAATACTGGTTCCAATCTCTTCTACAGAAAGTAAATTGCACGCTACGAATTCTAGTAAGGAAATGGTTAAAAGAAGCAGCATGCTAATCTCATGGTTGCTGTCCAAAATCAGAAGTTTTTTATTTCCCTTCCTCCTCAGCCAGTCCAATTGGTGGTCCTGGGTTTTCCCAAGGGCACAGACCACATCCTGCTGTGGTTGGTACCAAAAGGTGTGATGCTTTTCAGGAGATTAGGGTAGCTCTCTGCAGAAAATACTGGTGGGTATGGGGAAAGCAAGGAAATATGTATTTTTATGCTGCTTTTAAAGTTAGAAAATGTTGTTATTCACTGACTGCAAACTGGTGCTAGTGTGCTCATCAGATTTCCCTCACTACTCCCTTCAGTGCTAGGAATTAATGATTTCCAAAGATGCACATTCTTCTCCACAAGAGAAAACACTGTTTAAGTTCTTTAGTTTTCATTCATTGCTGCATGTGAGTTACAGGCCTAAAGGTCTCGTGCAACATAAAATTACAAATAAAAATAAGACAGTAGAATTCTCTTTTCAAATGCATCTCAGAATAGTAATCTCCAGATTATGTGAGCATCAGAAGTTATATTAGAATAGTGTAATGTTTCCATGGTCTGTCAGTGTGATGTTCTTGAAACTATCAGACATTAGGATATTGGCTTCTTGACAACACTTTCTTGCAAACTTATCTGTGTTGCTGTGCCCTTTAACTGGGATTTTTCTTCTGTAGATTAATACAAAGAAGGGAACAATAAATTGCACAACTAAAGGGGCCTGATTTCCTGTGATAGGTGCCTGAGGTCCTGCAGCACCTCAGTAACCACAGATTATTGTGGTGAGTGAGGTGACTCCCGATGGTGTCCCTGATGCCCCAGTGCTCCTGTGGGCAGGACACAGACTGTGCCAGGTCTGGCTCTGGGGCCTGCTGCACATTGAGCAGAAAAAAACCCTGTATAAGAGCTGTAGAACTCTCACAGCAATCCTCTCATGCTGGAGTAACTGCTCTGGTGTCCCCACCACAACCCATGTGCAGATTTGGTTTTTTCCAGAAGCGCTTTTACCTTTCAGCCCCCTGCCCTTCTGTGGTTGAACTTGGCCAACAGACTCAGGATTTGTTGTAGGAGTGCATCTAATGGGCAGGACAACAGGTGGGGTGATTGTGTAAGTCCCACTTCCTTGAGAAAGCAGGAAAAGAAGGAGCTGCCATCAGGTTTTGATGTGAGTAATAGCATGACCTGCATTTTACAGACTAGCACATCAGTCCATGTGGGACTAGAGGCGGCAGCCAGGGAGACCTTGGGAAATGCCATGCTGGGGCATAGCTGGGCACCACCACCCTATTCAGCCCCACAGACCCCTACTCCTCCAGCCTGACCCCATGTGTGCTTAGCCCTGGCAGGAGCCGTGCCCCACCCTTGGCCACCCTGGGTAAATGTGGCTTCCCTTGATCCAGGGAACATGACGGGGCCTGTCCCTCAGCATGCACAGGGGCTGTTCCCATGGATCCCTGGCAACTCTGGGGTCACATATGAGGCAGGTCCAGCTCTGCTGCTTCCGTAACCCTCCTCGTCTACCCCCGAAACTCCTCCATGGGGGCCAGGAAATGTCATTAGTCTGTAGTTAAGCCTTATGGTGTTCCCAAGAGATAATGACTTTCAGCACTAAGAATATCCTGACTCTCAGATTTGTCCCAGATTGGATCACGCCCTCTGTGGAGCACAATGACCCTCTACTCCAAGGCAGGATAGGGACATGGTTTGTAAAATGAAAAGGCATTACAATAGTGGTCATGATTTGGCTGCTTTGCTGTAGTGCTGCTTCTGGTCTGAGAACAGAAGAAAATGAGGCTGAGACACAAACAATGCATGATACAGGAGAAAAAATGTAGTATTGTTTGGAAAATAAGCTTACAAAACTTGCTGCTCTGTTTACATAGTTAATTTAGTCTATCAGTGAACAAATTGATGTTTCAAATTTGCCTCTACAGCTGTTTCACTTGTTACAAATTCCTATGACGCTTTATCAGGTAAACTATTCAACTTGTAATGAACATAATTTTACTACCACTGTGGGTTTTGCAGAAGACTTCTCTAGCATGGTTTGTTTTTAATGAGCTAGTAGGGATTTTTTGTTTTCATGGACAAAAAATTTTGAAAATATAATTGTACATATTTCTTGTCAAGATGAAATTGCCAGCTAAATGGAATTATATCTTTCACATAAGTTATGAAGCGCCACTCCACTGAAAGGCTTGTTTTACTTTCAAGATGTGTGTGTTCTTAAGTCAGACCTGCTGGTTATTTTAAACAAATACAACTGATTTAGGAAGATATATATGCAGGAAACCGAGGATATCCCAGTTTTATGGAGTTGCTTTATTTCTACTATAGGCATTGCCAAACATGTTGCAAGATTAGCAGTATTTGGTGAAGTTTCTAAATGTTGCAGCTACCTGACAACGTAAGAATCATTACAATTTTCCATGCCTGACTTGTGGAACGTGGATGCTTGAATTTGGGTTTATGCATGACAAAAACCTCTATTCTGTATTGTAAGGGGTTCATTTGTCAATAAAATCAGCTTTGGCTGCATGGCATTAGACAGATAGATGCCTATGCAAAACTAGATACAGCCCCTTACAATTATCAGTTTATCTTTGAACAATATTTCTGTTAAATCAGACTTCCAGTGGGGGAAACTTTGTATTTTTTAGAGAATCCATGATATATGTAGTAATTCTGATGTTAAAATCCACCCTATTTTATTTTTTTTTTCTTTATCTTTATGGGCTGCAAGAATATAACATCTTTCAGTGCTTGCTACTGCCAGTGCCATTCAGGAACAAACACAAGCAGTAGTAGCATTCCCACAGTCTTACCGCAGAAGTCAGTCCTACAAAATTATTTTAAGGAAGGAAAATTGCAAGGTAATTAACTTCTAGATTCCTGTCATCATGTCCAGGCAACACAGAAGTTAAGAACTGATAGCTCAGAGAAATGTCTGCTTGAAAATCTGTCCACGCCAATCAGTCAGAGCTTGCATCACATCTCTTTTGAAAAGAAAAGGGACTGGTACCTTCACAGCAAACCATCCCTGTCTGTGAACTGTTAGGATGGGCAGAAAATGGGATTTTAGAAATGGGAACTAGATTGTATTTTTAGCTATTAGGTCAGTTTGTCCAAAGTCCAGAAAATTGAAATGCAGATAGAAACTCACTGTGATTCATAGTGTGTGGCCAGCATTAGTTCCTCATGTTCTAACAAGGAGCTGCAGTGTTTAATATTAGATCCATTTTTATAAGAGAAGATTAAAGCAGCTGGACTCTAGTGCTGTTGTGTAGTTTCCACTGAATACTGCTACCCTTATTTGAGTATTTTTGTGGCTTGAAAGAATGGTGTGAGCTCTTGTACTTGTTTTTGCTTGCTTTTTTGTTTGCTTGTGCTACCGCCTTGCACTGTTTTTATTTTGCTTTTACAGTGGCCCATTTTTCTTTGTCATTTATTTTGTTTTATGATATATCTCTCTCTGATAATCAGCTGGCCTGGCTTCTGTGATATGTCATCCCAGAGTGTTGCTTCAGCAGTTGAAAAGAAGTGTGAATTTCAACACCTCATGGCTGCAAACAGGTTTTAAACAAAAAACCCAAAATCGTTGTGCTGTGCTGGCCGTCTTACTGTACAAAAATTGTACAGAAAAAAAGCAGATGTGACTCCAGGGCCCAGAAATAGAGAAGAAGGTAGTGCCCCTACCCATAGCGGTGAAAAGATTCCATCATGTTGAATATTGACATCTTCTCACTATTGGTAATGGGGTGTAGAGAACAAGTGCTCTTACCAAGTGCTCACTTGTTTGCTCAGGTAGGAGAATTTAGGATCCAAAGCCACCCCTTTTAAAGACCTGGTATGTTTGTTTTCCATGAAGCCTGCATCTGATGGTGGGGTTCTGAGATGCAGAACCCAGTTGAGCCTGCCAAGCACCCCTTGCCTGGGGCAGTTTTCCTGTGAGAGCTTGAGACTCTCCACTTCTACACGAGTCATGCAAGTTTCACATTATTACTTTTATCCGTATTCCAGAATAGCTGCAGACCCATTCTCCTGGGTGCTGGATAAGCCCACAGAAGTACAATAATTATTAAATAACATATGTATTTCAGATGGATTCATACAAACTAATCTGGGGCACAAAAGATGCCTGAATTAGGGATGTATACTCCCTCTGCAGTCAGTGGAGATGCAGTTGATAGGTGTCTGGAATTTGCATTCTTGCAAACTCTCAGTGTGGGGATGATGAGGCATTGATATTTAAGAGGCTCAAGTAACTTTTGGAGTAAAACTGAGTTAAAGTTTCCACTTCTGAAAGATGCAGTAAAAAGAGAGGGAGAAAGGTAAGTGTGTCACCTTGGATGAAAGGCTAATTTGCTTGCATTGTGCAGGCTGTGTATGCACAGTCATGCTAGTGCAAACCAGGAATTTCTCCAGAAAACTTGGAGAAAAGCAATACAGGTGGGACAAATGGGCACACAACTTTATGACAGGCCTGCTAGTGTCATGGTCAGATGAAGGCAAAGAAAAAGACAATATGTCAGAGAACGGTATGGGCTGGGTTGTTTGGCCAATGTAATGTTTGAGGTAAAAATTGTGGTTTTGTTGCTGCTGCCTCCTGGGCTTCAGAGGTGACAACTGGAAGATGGTTGAAGGACAACTAAGTAATGGATTGAGAATACAGTCTGTGGAAGGACCAATGGGGGATGGCCGGTTTGGGAAAATAAAAAGATTAAAAGATTAAAGATAAAAAGCAGGTCTCAGTTCTGAAGCTGGGGTGAGAACACGAGGATGGGAGGCCTCCCATTTCTGCTTGTGCTGGGACTATTGGGGCAGCTGAGGAGTCTAAAACTTGTACAGGCGCTGCACCTTGGCCCATTTGTTAGGCTGACGGGGCAGATGTGCAGCTCTAGAGCACGGTCAGAGAGGCCAACAGGACCTTCACATGTCTTTGTTTCTGCTGCAAATACAGACAAGTACGTATTGTGCCTGTTTTGAATTACTAGAGTATCTAAAATGTTTGCAAAGCCCTTTCTAGTAATGGTATTAACTCAAAATAACACATTTGATAATTACTGAAATTGTAGGTAAACCATTTGTTTTGGCTATGGTTTTGGTACAGTTTGTTCTCCTCAAATTTGAAAGGATGTTATTCTTCATAAACTCTTGAGAACAAGTGAACATTATGTGAACATAAGAATCAAGGAACTGATTCATAGGTTTGGAAGTAATCTTCTGCTGCTCAGGTCTGTTATTGATTTTTTGTATTCTTAAATATTTACTCTTTTTGTCTGGGCTTCTCTGCTATGTGTGTTGAAGTCCACTGCAGCTGAGTGATTTATGGGGTCCAATGTCTTTGCACAAAGGATCATCACTGGCTGAAGGTTCTGAAAGCTCAGGTTCTTTGGGTCTTTCACTGAGCCAGCCTTTATGAATAATGTAGGCTCTCTCCATCTTTTATATTCCTTAATTTGAAACTCTGAATAATGTTCTCTGAGTCTCATTTCTGAGCAGTCATTTATTTGGGTTACTTGGGACTACAATGACATTCTGTTGGACATTCAAATTGCATTCAGATGAAGTATTCTTACCTGCTTCAGCATTTTAGCTCTTGACCTCCTAAATTCAGCAAGCTGTTAAGGTGAGATGAATTGTTTCTGTACCGTGTATTTACTCTTGTAACAAATTTCTGTGTGTGCAGCCAAGGTAAGGCTTCCCTCTAGAATGCCAGATTAGGTTAAATTTTCTAATAAATTTTTCCCTGAGCAGAGATGAACATGGACTGTCTGTAGCACTTATGTACCACTCACCCTCAAAACTGGGGTTTTTTGCATCTTAAGGGTTATATAAGATTTGAAAAGTGTGGTGGATTTAGTTCCTAAATCCTTGAGGCTCATTTGTGAACTGACATATTTGCAAAGAGAAGCAGGCAGAGACCAGCCACCTCCACTCACGAACATAAGCAGGATTCTCTTACTTTGTGGTTTCTTCTAATTCAGATTCTAATTACCCTTTAAAGCTCAGCTTTCCTCCATCAAGGAAATTTGGGTTTGAAGTGCATACTGATCCATCTGACCGTTATCATAAATAACAGCCCAATCCACTGGTGACCTGCAGCTGGGAAAGTAAGAAGAGCCCAGGAACAGAGAGCCCCATGGTGCCAACAGCTCAGGAAGGTGCATTGCAGACCCCTGGCCATCTGCTGTGCTCTAAGGTTTGGTATTAAACACTGTACTTTAAGGCATGACCTTTAATATAACAAAGCGCAGGTTCTTCCATAAACTGTCTTGGCAAGGCACTGTTGCAAGGCCCAGGCACTGCAGATTTTTCTCTTTTTATGTACAATAAAAAGACAAGATGAAACCCCTCAAAGATGAAGCCTTTTGCTCTGTGACTTGCTAATTTCAATTTCCAGGCATCTCTGAGTTAGGAAATGAGTCATATGGTTATTATTTACTCATCAGCTCTGCAGTTTCTGGTATCTTAATCATTTTGGTGGAAACTGGGAGTGTTACCTTCTTCAAAATAAAGGTTTGAAAGATAAGCAACTAATTACAGTCTTCACTCCTTTGATTACAAAACAGCAGTATGTACAGGGCTGGCAGCCATATTAATGCCGAGGATGAGGCACTTCGCTGCAGTGTTTAGAGGGATCTCCCAAGTACTTGGTCTGTAAGGAGATTTAGAGGAGATGCAGACAGTAATACAGGGATATCCAACTACAAAGCCATAGCCCAAGGCCTCCTAGTGCCCCTGTGCCTGGCTGGGCCCCGAGCCCTGACACCTGCTATGCCCATGGGCTCAGAAGTGTCAGAGGTGGTCCACAAAAATGTTCTAAGACTACCATCCTGTCTCCCAAAAGTTAGATGGCCCTGCTATGATACCTTGTTTTCTATGACTTGTCTCTTCCTAAACAAAAGTGAAAAAAAAAAGAAGAAATTCCACTTTTCCGGTCCTTTATGGTCTCTAATTTTGACGAGCAGTCTCCCTCACTGCATGACATCCCTTGCAGTCTAGTCCCACTCGCAGGAAAATGGAACAGGAGTTTCACAGGGGCAGCTCTCTATAAAACATTTCCTGAGCCTGAGTACACCTGTGGCAGCCACTGCTGTGGTGTCAGGGTACCTCAAACACCTTTGCCACAAGCTCTAACTGCTGCTGCTTGCCTACACGTAAGTTTAAGGCATGTGGTATATTTTGGGGCTATCTGCAGTTTGAAGTGACCCGCAACAGTGTCTGATTTGCTTGTGTCACCTTCCTTCTTTGTGCAGCAATTGAGGAACTCAGTGTCTCGTTTGATTTTGCTGTCAAAACAGTGGGGTAGAGGCAGGCACAGGCTTTTCTACAGAGATTTCACATTGACCCACAGCTGCTGGTGCTGTAATTGTTCCTTTGCTAACAAGTGCTGTTAGTGCCTTGTTTGCTGTCTGTCACTGCCACAGAACTGTACTAGATGTAACTTATCCTTGGATTACTGCCCTTTTCAGTAATCATTAGACTTTCTCACTGCATGTCCCTGTAGGATTTTTCACTTCGTTTCTTTTATGAACTCACCTACGGGTGCTCCCCGTGAAATATAAGAGCTGCAGTTTGAACCCTGTATGCAAATCCATAAAAATAAGTTGTCACTGCCCCAGTTAAACAGCTTACAGTGTAAATAAATAATGAAATAGCTGCTGATCAGAGAAAGTTAAGCCATTTCTGTACTACTACATTTCTGACGTTTAGCATCTCTCTCAGAATTGTTGGCAGGATCAAGACACTCCCAGAGTGTGAGTGCTGATTCCAGAGAGGCTGGTAAAAAGGGGAAAAAATAAATTCATCAGTTAGCCAAAGAGTTTCTCTTTATAGCAAAATGCATACAAACCATAACTCAAGTATCACACCATCATTAAGTCCTATCCACTTACCTACTTCATTAGTGCGGGGATTGTGTTGCTTTTAATCTTTGTGATCTGGGTCATCGCAGGATTCAGGCTGATGTTTGAGTCAATGCGCAGCTTCAGTTTCCTACTCCTAACACTGTGTTTTGCAGTGTGTCTGTTGCCACTCAGGTGGAGTAAATATGAAGGGAATCAGATTTTTAACCTTGGCTTTTTTTTTCTTTAATAGTCACATCAGTTAGGTTCTTTCCTTGTTTTGTCCCTAGGTTGTTTAAATGACTGACATGAAGTGCTCAGGGAACAAACCCCCACCATACTCAGCACCACAGCCCTCTGCTTCCCCAGCTTCTAGAGAAAAAAGCTTGAAAGTGTTTCAGGTGAATTTTCTTGTCTGGAGTTGCAGATTACTTCCCTGAGTGATGTTTTACAGCAGCCTGGTACCTACCCCATCTGCAAGGAGGACATCAGTGAAGTGCAGGAAGCTCTCCCATGTCATTCCCATGCTTCCCTTTTGAAAATAGAACTGCTTCTGCAGCTGACACAACCAGCAGAGACATCATCCGTAAGTTTACAAGTCCAAGGAGTTGCAGGACTTCTTCCTGGAAAGTCAGGCTGTAGTTAACACAAACAGATAGGTCTCCATACTAATATGTAATAGATGAGCCTGGGCTCTCAGACTTCTCATCTAACTGCCGGAGCCAGCTGTGGCATGAAGACGTGCTCAGAGGTGTTGGCTGCCTTTGCTTCAGATGGAAGATTCTCTCCATTTTTACCTCCAGCTTGTGACTGCCTCAGAGAAGCACAAGCTGATGTGTACACAGGGGCTTGAGGGGTTGCTGCCTCCCTTCAGGAGGCATGGAGGAGTTATTCCAGTGGTGATCTCCTGTTGTCAGGAGTAATTATATCTCTGCTACTAGAGAAGTAGGGAAGGTAGATGTACACATGTAGGTACCTTACCCAGATTTGTGGAGTGGCTGTTAATTTCTGATTCAAATGTCTGATAAATCTGGATGTGCAAGAGCCTCAGAGGGAACTTATATAGGGAAAAACAAGGTCTACGCTTAGGGAAACCTCTTTGCAATGGAAAATCGGCTGGTGAGATGGTCTGATGGTAAGAAGAAAACTACCTCTTTCAAATTGTATTCGTTCCCTACCTTTCTGTATGAAAATGCAGGAATAAGCATCTAACAGTATTGCTTAACATCCACCTGTCCTGCTGGAATAACCAGGATCATGCTGGCCTTCTGCTCCAGCTGGTTTGTTAACTCAGCTGACGGGAAACAAGAGGAAGTGCATGTTGTCAGGAAAAATGGAATTTAGATGATCATACACGTAGGTTTGATCTGAAAATGTTGCAAGAGGACTGGAAGGAGGCAAGCCTGGAATCAAACCTGGGAAGTCGTTAGGCAGCTGCAGCAGCACACACAAAAGTGCAGCAGGGAAGGCAAAGCAGGGTCATGGTAAAGAGATCCCCAAAGAAAATCCCAGAAAAACTGAAAGAGAAATAAGCAAGTTGAGGTGAAGACATTTTATTAACAAGCATATGATTTTTCTTTTGAGAGATATATATATAATGTGTAAAAATATAGATGTAGCCAGTAAAATCTATACTCTGCATAAGAAGGTATAAAAAAACATGCCAGCATACCCTGTTTCGATGTGTGTAACTGGACTAAACTGTACCAGTATAGTTGCTACTGTGCCAGAAAGGCATTATCCTGCTCTGTGTTAGCATAATTAAAGTAGCAGAACTGGTAAGCATAGATGAATCCTTGAAGACCTTGGAATGTTGTTTGGAGTAATGTGGAGCTGCTGGCCTCATTTGTATTGCATTGCTTTTAAAAAATGTTTTCTGTTTTGGTGTTTTACTCAAAAATATTTCGTTATTGCCATATAATCCCACTGAGAGTACTTTATGCACTTAACAGAGTATGCTGGTTTGTTTCTGAGAGGTTTCTTTTTCAATGTGCAGGGCTGCTGAAGCTTTGAAGAGAAATCCTGAATCACTTTTTTAATGAGGTGTGGAAAGCGAACTGTGGGAATAAGTGGACTTGGCTGGGCTGCAACTTTTCTAGATCCCCTGGGAGTTTTGAGTGTCTGAGAGATGCAAGAGTCCAATGTTAAGAATATCTCAGAAACATGAAGTTGCTGAAGGAAATACTAATCATCATCACATGCATTCTAAACCCTAGCAGCTCCTGAGTTTTGAAGCATTTACCCTGTACCTGCTGCTTCAAAGGAAGTATGCCTGAAGAGAGTTGTTAGTAGTTAGAAGGGAGTAGTAGCATTCACAACAAAGTCCATAAATATTATAAGGCAGTAAAAATATGTTCTAAAACAATTACTAGTATTAACAATAATAACCTTTCTCAAATACTGTAGCTTCAACAAAATGTATGGGGGAGGATTCTGACCTCCCTCATTCTTTGCAAAAGGCAGCGGCACCATTCTAAACACCAGGGAGAAGAAGAGTGGAAGATTGTCGTGCCTCGGCCCTTGGGAAGGATAAGCCACATTCAGAAGGTATGAGAGGCATTTCTACACACATCAGTGCAGAGGGGACATTTCTCTGAAGCACTTGAAATATTTTATCTGTTTAGGAGGAGTTATAGCAACGGTAGTCAATGAGATATTGGCTAAGAAACTTGTGAAGTAACCTGGAGGATTTTAGATGGAGGCAAAATATCCTTGGGGGCCTGGAGGAATATGTGCAACCATCTTTCTTTGAAGAGAATGAGAAATGGCTTTTTTTTTTTTCTGTGGTTCAAACAGTGCTAAAAGCAAACGGGCCTTGTCTTTGCTCCAGCTAAAATGATCTTGCTTCTCTAAGCAGAAGTATTTGGATTCTGCCTGGGAGGCTGGCACAGCTTTGCGTGCTCGATGTCTGCTGAGTGCGCAGCTGGATACCTGTGAAACGCTGGGTGACCACAGACCCATTTCCATGTATACTACAGCATTCCTGTGGGAAGAGAGGCTCTTAATAAGCCTGTTCATAATGAACGTGTAAGCATGCAAGCTTTATTACCTGCCCCTGCCAACTCACCAGGAAAGTATGCCATTCCTGCACCAACGGATGTGTAACCAGGGCTGTCTAATTATCATGTGCTGCGCTGCCAGAAGCACTGGCTCACTCTGTCCTTGGGCTTTTCACTGATATACACAAAGCAGGAGCCGCTTGCTCTCTCCTCTGAAATACTACTGGTGTTATTGCAGCCACTGGAGAAAGGCAAGGACATACCAGGAAAGAGCTGGCCTCACTGCTTTATGAAGAAAATTGAGGAGATGCCGATGTCAGTGCAAATCCTTGGCTTAAAAAGTCTGTGCCTGCAGCGTATATGACATTTGAGATACCCTTAAAAAAAGTACTTAAAGGACTTTCTGCAAACATCGTCCATTATAGGAGTTTAAATGGCAGGATTTAGACACAGAGGGTTTTTCTTTACCTCTTCCAATGCCTGCAAACTAATGCTCTGACAGACCTGCAGTGTTGCCTTTTCAGAAGCTGTGCAGAAGAAGTCTGATTACAGAAGCACTATTAGGAGCTTGAGAAGCAAAAACAAAATACAGCAAAAGAAAGTTAAGGGATTAAGAAGAAAAAGAGAGTATAAACTCCAGCCAAACCAAAGCCACAGGAAATGGAGTCTGAATGTAAGAGCAGAATCTAGACAAAAAGGGATTTGGCAGGAGAGAAATTGTTGCAAAGAGTTCAAGGAGAAATATAAGGCCCAGTCCTGTAAAACCGTGCTTGTGATGACTTTTTATCTCTGCAAATGAACCCATTTGCATGACAGTGCTATCATTTTGTAGGTCTTGGATCTCAGAAAAATATCTGTTACAAAAGGGCAGCAACACTGAAAAGATAACGGGGTAAGAAGAGGGCCACATATAGGGTAGAGGGATTGCTTGCTTAAAACTCCCTTTGGCTGGGCAGCAAGGATCATATCCACAGAGACAGGTAGTGGCTGTTCTTTACCAGATGGATAGAGTGTTTGTTGGGAAAACAGTGCCTCTGGTTGTGACATAAAGGGGTACATTTCACATATGCTTATTTGCCAGTTCTTCTGTTTCTGTCAGGATACTCTTTGTGATGCTGGATTCCTTCCCAGCCTCCTGTAGATTTTGGAAAGTCTCCCATTCAGCTGCCATGTAGAAGGCTTTGAACTTAAAATGAGAACAGCCAAAATGCACCCAGTGCTGGGGAGACCCTCACAATCCTTATTCCATTTCTTTTTTCCTCATTGAGACCACCAGGAAGGTGGAAGGCATCATCCTGGGACTAGCACTGTTGGCAGTGAGGAAAAGTGGGGATTGCAGCACAAGGTGAAAATTTTTGAAGATGGAGGCTTGGATGTTTAATTGTAGGCCAGTGCCTGATTAGTTTTTAGGATTAAATTAAATCTCTTTGTGGAGAGGGAGGCACTTGCCCACAACTGGGGTCCAGATGTGCAGGGTCTGTTGAAGGGACACCTTTTTCAGAGTCATAAAAGTGTGTGTAAAGGCTGAAAGGAGAGGTATTCCCTTACTGTGGGAAAACAGGTGTAATTAGAATTTTTTTTAGAAAAATCAACAAATTACCTTCCTTTCAAGGAACAGACACACTGCTGAAGAAAATGCCATTTGTGCATCAACTCCCCTCTGACAATAAATGTGTCTGAGGTCAGGAGAAACAGAACTGCAAATGATGTAGCTGATAAGGACAGGCAATTAATGTAGCTGTAGTGTGCAGTAGGCAGGTCTTACACCAGTGAAAGTTGTGTGCAGCTAAATCTGGCTCATAAAACAAACATAACTCTGGGCAGCTACTCGGCAAAGTCCTATCCTGCTTCACCCCCTTTGGAAGCATAGTCATGGCACTGATATGTAACATATTTTATTTATTGGTATGTTTGATCTTTGCATATGGGGCCTGAGCTGGAAAGATGACGAGCTACCCCAAGATGTGATTAATACTGCCCTCGACATCCTTGATACACCCAGAGTTTTGTTTACCTCTCACAGCACATTTGAGATCCCCTTCTCACCAGCTTAAGGAGCCCCAGAAAGTTGTTGATGTGAACGAGACAGCACAATAACCCACTTTCTTCACTTCCTTCCTTACACTCTTGCATAAAGTTGTGGTCACCAGCACAGGAATAAAAATAATGCACATTTTTTTGGGTCCTTCTTTTTAAGGGCTTTATCAGGCTTTTTGCCTGATGCAACAGAATTAGGCTTCAGTTCGCTGCAGCGCCCCTCATGCTTGCAGAAGATGGTGCAGAGTGCTCCACCTCACAAGGGCAGGTGTAGCCAGCCCATAGGTACATCTCTCAGCTTGCCTTGGGATGGAGGTTAGAACAGATTCCAGCAGGGATGTAAAAAAGTGTCCCACCATCTTACAGGGATTTCTTGCAACTTCAAAAGTGGCTGATCTGTGATAAAGGATATCTCACTAAGCAGGGGTTTGAGCCACACAGGAAATTTAGACATCACAGGGATGAGCACTCCATTGTTGTTGGGTTTGTGGAATTTAAACATCCAAGATAAGAGCTTTGTTCCTTTACAAAATACAGGGAGGGGGAGCAGGATTTTACACAAATACAGTTAACCAGCTTTTTTTTTTCTTCGAGTGCATTTGAAAAAAAAAAAAAATTTAATTTTGTTTAAAAATCAGGTTGTCTGTCCTGGTCAGAAAAATGCCTTGTTACTGAGATTCTATCACTTGCTAGATGTAGATATCATGCACTGGGATAATGGGCTGATTTACAGATGGGATCTTTAAAAACTCATCCTTAAGAATATATCAAGTTCACTGATCTAAGCCTAGTTTAGGAAAATGTGCTCTAATTTGCCTTTCCTTTCAATAAGGTGGAAAAACTAGTAGATTTTAGACTTGAAATGTTCTATTGTTTTCCTTGATAACACCTGTACAAGTATCTGGGTGAGGGAAGTATATTGGTTGACTTGGCCAGTGCCAATATGTTGCCCTGTTTGTGTCTCCCATCAGTTCATAGATGTTCTTGAGAGGGCACACACACTCCTGGCCAGATGATGATATTGGGGTGACAAACACAAAGCTATCCAGGAGATTCGTGGACTCATCTCTTACTGTGCATCTTGAAGATGCATTTCACTCCATATTCTTCAGGAAATATTAAGGTGTTCTACCTCACCCACCTAGGAGAAGCAATTTTGGCACAGTGCTGAGATGCTAAAGCAAATTGGGAAAGGAATATCACCTTCAGTAAAGTAGTCAAATCCAGCAGATTACCTGGAATTTTTTTTCCTGCTGGAATCTCCTCTGCTTGTCACTTGTATTTGTGTAGGTATACAGTGCCCAGGAGGAGAAGAAACACTCTTCCGAAGAGGTTTCTGACATATAACAGGAGAGAAGATAATTCACTGAGGGCAGTCACGGACAGAAGTTGCAATGTAGATTTACTACATTGTTTTACTGGGATTTAACTTTCTGCAATGTGTGTGGGCCAAGTCCTGGTGACTGTAGGGATATTCTCTGCTGCACTGAACTGGGAACTGTTTGAGTCAGCAGCATTGATCATGCTTTATGTAAACATAGTAATATCACCTAATATGTCATGAGGGAGAGGATGATTTATTGATGTCAGTGATGCAACAGGAATATTTTGGTGCTACCAACCAGAGAAGAGAGCCAGACTGCTGCTGCCTCTGGACAGATGTGTCAGGAATGCCCTTTGTTTTCCCAGAACATCTGCCCAGGAGAGAACCATCATGCTATAGGCCAGCTAATATCTCTCTCTCTCTAGGCTTTGTCTTAAAAACAAGTACTAATCATGTGAGAGGTTTGAACACTTGTGTTGGAAAAAGTGTGTAATTCAGGACCTTCTAAGGCATACAGTGTATCCGTTTCAAACTACAAAGCATTTGAAAGATCAGTGGTCAGGGAGTTTTGAAATGATTTATTGTGTCAGTGATCATCTAGATACTTCATATCGATGGATTGTTTTTCGCTGTCACAGGAAGAAGATTTGTTTTTATCCATGGCCAAAACCTGAAGTCATTATTAATTTTATTACTTAGGGAAAATTCTTATTAAATACTTAAGCATTTGGCTTAAGGCTCAGTATTTCAAAGGAAAGTGTATTTAAATAGAAAACAGAAGGAAGATCTTGGTAAACATCCGAGTGTCTCTTTAAATTCATTCAACAAACACATTAAATCTTTTACAGTGCAAGCAGAGAAAGCTAATTCAGATGTAATTCCCATCCTGCTTCCCTGCCAAGAGATGGATCTGTTTACTCTTTGTGGAGATAACTTTGTTTCTGCTCTCCCAAGATAGCCTCAGCATCTCCCCTTGTGCCACCTTCATCAGATGTGAGCCCTGCTAGCCTGCTCTGCAGACCTGTGTGATGCTTATCACCTTGGCACCTGGAAGGATCTCAAATAGCAGCTAAGCAGAAACAACTCAAGCGACAGAGGCTCTTAGGTGTCTGCTGTCAGTGAACACATGATGTGGTCACTGAGGGGGCCTAAAATGAAAAACAGCGTCCAGATTTCAGATTGGCCCAAGGGCCCCTAGAGAAAGATTGAAGGAACACAGTGCAAACCCATCAGCAAGCATTGCTGATGTGTACTGGGTGTACATATTCTCTCCTAAATCAGTTAGAGAAGTTGTATCTGTCTAAATACAAGGGAATAGCAGATTCTGCAGGTATGTTTTCAAGTATAATTGGATACTTTTAAAATATGGAAGTGGCTTACCTGTAATAGATTATACTTTCATCAGTCAACTAGATTTGATAATTCCATAGGGCAGGAATTATCTTTGGTTGTGGTGCACATATGGATGACAATTGGAAATTTAGTAGTGTGAGGTAGGAGATCTGGAAATGACTGTAATTTTCTTTGTTTTGCTGAAGAGTCTTAAAACTCCTGCACACTGAGACTACAGCACCCTATGTTTGTACAGTGGTGAGCTATCAGATTTCAGATATCAGTTTTCAGTGTTAGAATTTCCTCATGTAAATTATACCACCTGCATCCTAAAAACACATTTTACCTCTCCACCATATATCAAAGCATAAAAAAGACATTTTTCTCTAAATTCTCAAAATTAAGTTAATAAACAGGAATGGTTTGGGAAGGAGTGATCTAAGTTTCTCTTAGTTCAGCTTAATAGCACAAACAGAATGGTTTGAGTATCCAAACCAGCATGATGATGAAGCACATTCACTTGTACAGCTTTAATATTTTGAATTCACAACATCCAACATGATCTGTTATCTGATAGCTCAGAATTCTGTTTTATTATTCCACAGTGTATCTCCCCTAGTCCAAACATCATTACCTGAAATGACACTCCTGGCTGTTCAACCAGAGATAAATGTGTAGAAATACTAATTTAACCTCAACTGCAGTGTGAGTCTGAGCAGATCTCAAACACTGGTGTAGAGATGTGAGGCAGATCCATCACTCAAATAAAATGTGCATTTGTTAGGTAACCTCCTACTCAGAACCTTGTAGAAGCCATCAGCTATGCTCAGATGAGAATTTTTTCTTCTCTCATATTCACCAAATGGTTGATATGCATTTGGACAGTTGATTTGCCCAGAATTTATTAACCTGGACAACACTTTCATATTTCAGGTATTCCAAAATAAGTCTTTTCTATGTGTTCTGGGAAAAATAGGTAGCAGAGAGAGATTAATGATCTTCAATATACAGTTGCCATATTTAATATCCACCACACACAGAATATTTAATGTCCTTTTACTCCCTCTTGTAAGTTGCAAGGGCAAGTGCTCAGGGCTGTTGAAATGCCATATATATATATATACTTTTTTTTAAACTGTCTGTAATGCGCAATTCTGTCTCTTTGTGCATCTATTTAGCACAGCCTCCAACTGCTCGTTTTTGGCAAGTAATTGGGCCTATTTGCAACATCCAGCTTCATGAGAGGGATTTTCCCACTCAAGACAAGATGAGCCCTTTCGGAACAGGGTGTGTGCCTCTGGGGCTGCCCAATGGCCGTGTGAAGATGCCGGGCTGGCAGCGTTGTGTGGCCTGGGAGAGCAGCGCCAGCGGCAAGTGGGTGACCCCTGGGTGCAGTAAAGGCAGCCAAGTCCAGCACCCTGCCACCTCATTTGGGTCCATGGCACAATGCATAGGCAGAGATCCTGCACCTCCTAAGCATGCTGTGCCTGGCCTTGTGCTGTGTGTGTGTCCTGGGTGCTGCCCAAAGGAGCAGCCTGTGCAAGCACCACCAGCCCGGATGGGAGCGAACACATCCAGAGTAATTGGTCACTGCCTGTACCAAGGGGCTTTTGTGAGCTTGGAGGAGAGATAAAAAGTGCATTTGGCTTCCAGGGCAGCCTGTAGGTCACCTGTAATAGGTCACCCTTAATAAACAGCGTTGACACAGAGCTGGAACAGTGGCAAGTGAATGAAACTTAGCTCTCTCCTATTTGAGCAATGGAATTTATTCCCAGCTCTGACCTTGTGCAAACTCTGTTACCATATTTATCATATGGAAAGAATGACCACGGCCTCTGCCAGCACCGTGAGCAGGAGGTCTCCTCAGCCAGTTTCTGGGCACTGAGGAGCCAAATGACCCCAGTGATGCTGAGGGACATAGGGAGGAGGGATGTCCCCTGCTCATCCAGGGATGTCACAAAGGCTGCTGAACCCAAATGACACACGGGGCTGTGCAGGACATTGGGCATTGCTGCTCCCCAGGGTTTCTCTTCCCTCTCCCTGGGTGCCTCTGGCTGTAGGAGGGCAGTACCCCGGGCTTCGCCTCCAGAAAGGGGGGAGGAGAGCTGTCCCGAAGCACCTCTCTCCGCAGCGGTGCCACTGCAGCTGAAGGCAGCCGGGCAAGGTGGTTGCGACCTTCCTTTCACCCTCACGCCTGAACTCAGCAGCTGCCTCTCCAAGGCATGGGTTTGCAACAGGAGATGCTGTGCTCAGTCTGCCGGCGTCTCAGGAGGCCTGAAGGGAGGTCTAGTTCTGCATGAAAAAAATTCTTCCCATTGAATCCCCTATGCTGTCAGGTGCTACTTAGTTGCTTATACAGAAACTGCCCATCCTGCACTCGCTTCTGTCCTCTATTCCCTTCTCTTCTCGGAACAGTGACTGACCTCCCTGAGCATACAGGAAGCATCCTACTAAAAAAAGAAAGCAGATCATGTGAACAGAGCTAAACTTCCCACAAGGTGTAATTTTTCTCCGTTTGTTACTTTTAAATGCAAATGCATCATGGCAAAAAGATACAGAGGAAGTATAAAAGTACAGGGGAAAGCTCTTCGAGCTCTTGGTACCAGTCTGCTTTGCATTCAGCTGTTCTGAGCCTGGAGAGACATTTGTGCTAAAGGTTATTTCAAAGTAGCTCAAAGGGGAGGCTTATTCTTACTTAAGGATTTTTATTAACCAGCTGTGACGTGCCTCAAATCATCCACCTCTTGGGGCTTTATCTGAAATAGGTCCATGTTTTTCCAAGTCATCACAATGGAGGAAGGAAATCTGCTTTGATCCAAGTGTAAGTTCTCGTAAATAGCAGCAAGACTAAAAGCCAAGCCCAAGGTGCAGGCACAGCAGTGCTGACACCGCTGCGTGGCAGCCCCAGGGACCCTGCTGGAGCCAGGCGCCCTCCTGGAAACACAGGGACAGGACTTGCTGTGGATGAGGGCTGTGGGGAGGGATTTCCTGGCCTGAACCTGCTTTTTTGGGTGGCTTGTGGCAGCGCTGCAAGAACATACAAAGAGTGAGAGGGTTTAGTACTTTTTCATTTGGACCATATGACTTTTTCTGGAGGGCTTCAGCAAAACTGAAGCAGTATAATAAAATGTCCACCATAAAGAAATCATCCTGTAAGGCAAACTCCTTTTCTTTGTTTTAGGATGTTGATTTAAATATTATTTCACAGCCCTACTGACTGTAGTGATCCTTTCCTGGGTTTGCCCTCCCCTCACCCACAGTGAGACGCCAGAAAGGAGGAGAGTTCACCGTAAAGCATTTTCTTTGCTTCCCCAGCAGTGAGCCAGAAAGCCTGTAATTACATTAGCTCTTTGATTTGGAGGGGGGGGGGAGGGGGCCAATATGCTTTCTCCTCATCCCACCAGTTACCCTGGAGCTGTAAAGTGCATCTCCATAGATGTCCTTCTATGCAATGATTTTAAAGCACTTTGCAGTGGGAGATGCCAACAGCATTAGATGAAATAGAGAGGAATAGCTTTACAAAGGAGGAGAAACAAAGAGAAAAATGTCAAACAACCTGCAGAGAACTCGCGGCTGGCAAGAACAGGGTTCAGCTCCAGCCTCTTGTCCCGTGGGCATCCACAGGTGTGCGGCCACCCTGCTGCCCTGGCTCCTCAGGGTGTGCCTGGCATGAAGCAGCACCTGGGGCTCATGCTGGTGGATCTAATGACTCATCTGCAGGCTTGCTAAGCAAAAACCATTATCTGTGTTAATACAGATGACAGCTTCCTGCTACACCCTATAGACGCAGAAATGTAAGAGACTACCAGCAAATTACAGCCATAGTAGAGCAAAATTTTGTTGTGTATTATGGCTTGGTGAGCAAGCCTTTCCTTTTTCTGTGGGTGTTTCAGCCTTCTTTCAAGGTGGGGCTGGGTACTACTGCAAATTTCACTTCTTCACCATCCACTTGCATCGTGATTGTGTCAAAATTGCCCAGAGAAACTAGAATTGCAGCTGAGATACAGCTGAGCAAGATTAAACTGCTCTTTTTGTTTGCTCTGTTTATCTTTCCCCTTACCAGTGCACTTCCCCACATTCCTCTGGTGCACTTTAGAACAAGTAAGCCTTTTGAAATTATTCTTCTAGCACACAGAGAAACCACCTCAGGCAGCCATCAAAAACCCAGGCTCAATTTAAGTGAGGCATACTGGCAAGAAAGAACAAAGGTGAAGCTTTTTGCCTTGAAAAAGTGTGAAGCTGACTGTTGCAGTCTGCTGCATAGGAGATTTTATTTAGAAACACACACAAATATGGTCATGTAAAATATCACAGAAGATGTTCATAATTTTACTGGCAGCACTTCCTTGCTAATGATGGTTTGAAGCTTAAATTGGACAAGAATAATATGTGATTATTTACCTACTGCTTTTCTGTCTATCCATTGGCTTCACAAAACATTGACTTCATCATTCCTCGTGGTATCAGTTCCCCTCTCCATAGTATGGCCCTTCCACTTACCCCGTGCTCTGGCCCTTCAAAAGATTCATAAGAAGTCCTGTAGGTCTCTCATAGTTAAAGATGAATATTGATTGTATAAAAGTACACTGGTACTTAAGAGGTGAGCCGGAAAAATATGCTTCTAAGGTGTCATTATTCTGCCACAAATAGGATGCTGCAGAGACTTACATATGAATGTTTGATTTACACAGCATGACTTCAGTGTGGAAAATGAGCAATGTGCAAGCGCATCAGAGAAAGCAGCCAATGTTTTCATGCATTGATCTGCCTGATGATTTGATGAATCGGTAGGTTCTGCCTTTAAAATGGCATAGAAGAGTTTCAGAGGCTAAAATTTGAAGATGCTAATCTTTTCCTAGGTGAGATTTTTGTTCTCATTAACTCAACCTTCATAGTTTCCTTTGGTGAAAAAGTTTCCAGTTTGATGACGACAATGCCCAGACTGGATGCTGGGCCAGGAAGGCAGGTGACAGCAGTGGGAAACCAGCTACAGTTACACTGGGAACTGCTGCCAGTGGTACCTGGGACACAAAGACCCTACGAGGAAACGATCTCTCTGTGTGCTGAACCTGTTTGGAAGCAAGTGTATGGAAAATAAACAGCTTTGGTCATGCCAGGTTTAGTTGGGACTGCTTCCCCTTTCAACAGCTATTCAAATGCCAATCTATTTTTAACATTCCAAATATTTTAACAGCACAGTTTTGGCATGCATTTTCATACCATAGCTTGGAAGAGCTAAGTTAAGGTTTTGCTTTTACTTTTTAAAATGAAACCAGAAGTATAATGCACCACCCTCTTCAGCCAAGAGCCTGCCAATGAATGTGATTTACCTTGTAGTGGGATAGAGAGTGAGTATAAATTAGAATCTAACACCTGAAATACAGTGAGCAATGTCTTCCCTTAGTGTAAACAAGCAGGGCTGTGATGTCAGTGGAACCTGACTGATTTATATCTATGGGGGTCTGGCCCTTTGCCTGCATAACTCCTATTGGCCGTGACTGGCAGGTCCCAAAACAGCCTCCTTTTCTGCTTCTAGATAGGCACTTTCCTCTGGCTGCCCTGTGGGACTCAGAGAATATGTCTTGCAGAATCAGAGCTAACCCATCAGGGGAGTGCTCTCCTCTTCTGCCTGACCCTGATGCAGGTCACCTTGGCATCAAAAATCACCTGTCTCTGCAGGTATGTGCAGGGCCAGACCCTCGGTGTGGTTCCCCGCATTCAAGCCCCACTCTGTTTAGTGAGTCAAGCTTTAATGTTGAAATGTCCACTGGTGCCAAAGGTCCTTGGAAGACAAACTCCTGCTTTCAAACATTGCTGCAGAGCCTGCCTGGAAGCTTAGGCAACGAAGGCTCCTCAAGGATTCAGGCATTCCTGAAGATGAGTGGGAAGGTGGGAACCAAAAGCTCTGATTTGTGATTCCGTCACGTCCTGCCCACATTGCAATGGCTGATGCTCTCCTACTTTGTTCAATGGTAGAGCTCTCATTTTGTTTTTTTATTTTTATTAGTTCACCAGGGTATAATGTGAAGCAGGGGTAATTTGGGTTGTGAGCTGCCAGCGAGCTGTCAGTCAGCTGCAATGGATGTGCTATGTCTTGGTTCCTGTCAGCTGATATTGTAGGAGCAAATGAAATGGTTTATTGGGGTGGTATCTCTGCACCCCGACCCAGCCCACAAGACTCTGTTCTGGTGTTGACAAGAAGGATGAACCACAGTGAACTGATGGTCACCCTTTTTCACCTGGTCAATGTGAGGTTGAATTAATCTTGCTGTGAGAGTGGGGCCTCACAGCATCCAAGTGTGGCTGAGCAATGGAAAAACTGTCAGATGTCAGCGAGGGAAGGGGCTTTTCTACCAAGGATAAATCATCAGCAGGGTGGTAAGTAGACTGAGAAGCTGAAGCAAAGCTAAAATACCACTATATAACCAGAGGTGTTCAGGAAACCACTGTGTGCTACAGCTTTGTAAAATTAAATAGCTTCCCTGTTTTGACCCAGGCATGGTTAATCTTCAGCTGCAGATGAGCCACTTTGTTTATAGCAGGCAAAAGCAGCCTGCAAGGGTCTTCATTTAGATGTAGAATCCCTATTGTCAACAAGAATAATCCTTGATTACTGAGAGCTGAAGTCCTTGCCAGGAAGAACGCGTCTCCAAGTTTACACCCTTATGACCAGAAGGATAATCTATCGATAATCCATTTTTTAAGGAAGTAGAACTGGAAAAGCTGTCTGTGAGCAGCTGAGACTGCATTTTGTTTGTTGCCAGTGGTGAAAGGATGTATTATCACAGTCCTGGGCACTTAATCATTGAGTGGAGTACACAAAAATAGCCAGGAAAGTTGCAGGCTGTGCTGAATGGGTTGAAAGGTTGTGGGAACATGTTCTGGCATACCCTTGTGCTGTGGCGAGATACACAACGAGGGGGAAGGGGACAGAGCATTTCAGCAGGCCTGAGCAAAGGGTAATATACTCTTGTTTCCATATAAATCCTCTTCTCTCTTTCACTCAGCATCATTTTGCTTCCTGGAGCAGAAATAATTTCCATTAGTCATTCAGGGTAACACGTTTTTTCTAATGCATACAATGTGGAAATGTCTCAGCAGCAAATCTATGGCCCAGTTAAAATGCTGGGAAAAACCTTTAGTATATTACACAATAAAATATTTGTAAACACAGATGACTTGAGTTTAAGAGGAACTTGGTCAGCTAGAAAATAAACTAATACAAAATTACAACACAACAGTAAGTGAGCCAAGTAGGGAACCTGCCTGTGGCTCTTAAAAAACCACCACCATTGCAAGAAAAACTCAAGACCATTGTTGGAGCCGGTAGGAGAGCAGGTATCCCAAGGAAAACAGGATAAAGAGACATTTGGCCGGCTACCTGTGAGATATATTAAGAAACAGCCTATAAACCGCAGTCATTGTGCCACAGTTAATATCAAGTTAGCCGCCTTGCTGCCAGACCGGCCAGGGCATGAATACTAATGCTGCCCTCAGCTGCCACAGAAATTGTCTCTTTGCATAAGAGGAACGAAGAGGAACGAAGACCTTTTGTCCTTAACTTGCTTGTGCCAGGACTAAGCCAGGAGCTCCAGCTGCATCTGCAATCAGACAGGCTCTGTGAACTCGCAGCATTATATTTAAAACTCGCTCTTCTCCGCCTCCCAGGGAGAAAATGAAAAGGAAGGCTGCACGCACGCCCTGTCCTAAGGGTGGCCCAAGGTGGTGTCTCCGCTGGGCGCGCAGCAAGCAGATGAAAGCACAGCCCGACCGTGCTGCTTTGAGCACTTGAGCCGTGTGAGCACAGCAGGGGACGGGCGCACCGTGGGACCTGTGGGGCAGCGGCGGGGACAGCAGGCGGTGGGAGGCTGCGGGGCAGGGCTGCGCTCGGAGAGGCGGAGGAGCGGGGATGCAGGCACAGCTTCACAAACCCGCTGGGGCCGGGAATGTGGCCACTGCGGGAATACCCCTATTCCGTGGGGCCGCACGGGGCAGGAAAGCGGAGCAACACAGCTTTGTACAAACCCGTACGCGAGTAGAATTCTGTCTCACTCCGCACAGAGGTGAGGGGGGCTCTGCCACCAGGAAGAGGGCCAGCAGCAGCTGCTCCTTCAGCCTTGGATGGGCAGAAGCACATCAACAGCCAAACCATAGGCTGTGTGACTCAACACCAGAGCCTCTCTCCGTATCATGCTTTCTAACTGATATGGCTGAGATAAGAGAATTAAGAAATTCATTTTCATGGAGAAATTTCTTCCTGCTGCCTTCATGCTTGAGAATATCTTTGCTTTTATGTTGTACCACTCCCCCAGCAGTCTTGCATGACTTTCTTGAAGATTCGCCTACGTGGTGGAGTTACTGTAGGGCTGTTTGAATAGCTGTTTTTTCAGAATAGCTGTTTCTGAAAAACCCAGTGCAAAACCAGGCTTATTCTGAAACAAGAAAACCTTATTCTGGTTAATCTTAATACTCTGTCAAAACTGACTTCCTTTCAGGAGTCGACTAGGTTAAATCACAACAGGTGGAAGAAGAGTGTCCACAGAGAAGGCTCAGGAATGGCCTTCAAATTCACACCCTCTCTTAATCAGAATGAATTGGCAAGCATGGACAAATGTCCCATTGCACAGAGGTAAAAAAAAAGTATATAGATGGGAGTCTGATACAAAAGTACAGCATGGGCCTCCCAAGCCCTAGTCCCTCTTCTAAGCATGTAACAACTGGATGAATATTAGTTTCTCTTGTCTTATGCAATGTACTTTGTTCTTTTACGCTTCTGGTGATTGTTTTCCCCCTACTAACTTGTGCAAACATCAGCTTTCTTTTTATCACGCTTCCAGTCCTGCTTCTTCAAACAACTGGATGTATACAAACAGCCAATTCCTTATGATGTAACACTTCCAATTTTCACATAATCACCTTGCTGTTGACTACCTGCAGTAAATCAGTCCATTCAAGCAAATAAGAACTCATTGCAGTTATGTCAGTCACAGGTTGTTTTCAAGAATCCAAGGGATCTCTTGATCTCAGTATACAAACTGTCACTTCCTCTGTCAGTGAATCCATGAAAATCAGCAGAACAAAAATAACGGTGACACTGAATAATTCAGTAATACACTCTGACAATATCTGCTAAACTCCTGTCAACACAGCCTACCTTGCTGTTGCTGAAGCTGGCTTTACAGACCCATGGACTATTATTAGTCTGGTTTTTCGATACTTAACACCTTTTGCAAGAACAGGAATAGGAGAATAAAGTGATATTTTTACCATAATGATGTTACAGCTAGAGGGATAAAACCTCAACCAAACAGGTTTGTCACAGTCTTAGGCAAGTTGATGTAAGAATGATCAGCTCTACCAGGTCAGTCTTGTCTTTGCTGTTTGGGTTTGTGTCCATCTCCTCCTCTGCCACAATACAACGTGAGAGCACACTTAGGAAGCAACCAGGGAGTTATATAATTTATGACCCAAATGAAAAAATCCAAGGATTGCACAGAAGTAGGTGGTTGAAGATACTTTGCCAAAGGATTCAGTCATTCTTCAGACAAGAGAAGTAAACCACAAATCTGAGTGAAGACACAAGAGTGGCTTTGGTGTTAATATAAGCGGACTACTACTGTGGCTCTTGAATGTGAAGGAATGAAGCACTTCCTTGGCTGTTTTGGGGTTTCTATGTAGAATCTCTTTAGCTCATGAAAGAGGAGAACAAGAGGTAGTTGTCTCATGTTTGGGCTTTCTACAAGATCTAATGTAGTGTTCATATCTTTAACCCAGACCAAAAAGTGAGTAACCTAAGCTAATAGGCAAAAGACAAAGCTAAACAAATTCAAAAAGGCAGTCTTTTCACAGTATCTCAACTCTAGAGTAATTTATGTACAACCATAATGGACCTGCAATCATGCAAAGCGTTTAAATCTAGACTGAACAACTTCAAAAATAAGAACTGCTGTAGCTTCAGCAGAGTTAAAAATACCATATTGAAAAATTAAGACGGGGTATTCAGACTTCATTATACATAATGCTTTCTGATCTTTGAGTCTTTGTCTAGCTGCACAAGACTGGAGTAATGTGTCTTCCTGCTGTACTTTTAGTCCCTGGAATTTTTCCATAATGCACAAATTAAGATGGAACATTAGTTATTCTGATCAGAAAAATATATAATTCAGACTGAGGCTTAAAACTGAAAGGTTACCTTCAATTATAATTTTGCTTTTTTCCTTCTGGTTTCATGCTGTCCTCATATCAACTATGCATTATTCTATAAAACAATTGACATGAAATGTTCAAGTAATTTTAAAAGAAATTACATATGGGCTCTTTCATGTTTGCTTTCCCCTCATCCATGCTTTCCATTGTATTTGGTATTTTGTGGAGCGCAGATGAAGAGCAGTTTTTTATGGGTAAAGCTGCTCCTTGAAGGACAACACATGGATGCTGTATAGTAGCAGAATGTATTTTATTTATTGTAGACTGGGCCATACATAAATCAGAGAGAGGGACAAATGTGAACCATTGAGTTCTGTGTTCTGTGCAGAGAAACAGAGAGTGATGATTTCCACTTGGAAAACTGTTTAGGTCCGCTTCAGAAGGGAAGGAATGACATTTGATTGCAGTGGACCTGAAGATGAACACATTTCCCAATTACTGGCAAATAAGTATTGGTGATGAAATATTTGACCTTGAGGAGCCTCTTTTTTAAAGAGTGACACGTAAACTCTTGAATACCCAGCACCAAATGCTTTTGGCGAATTCCTGGCTGAAGAGCCTCTATTTCTAAACAAAACTGCTAAAGAAATAATATACCACATGTAGAGAGCAACCAGAACATTTTTCAATGCCACAATAGTGTGTTTTCTGTCACCTCAGTAGTCAGTTTACAAGGTGGTGTGGACACTCAAAGGGAAGATGGACTACGCCAGAGATTTCAGTCATGTTCAGTGGCTGCAGAAACAACTGTGCCAGAGGAAGACTCAAGCACTCCCTGACCAACAAGAAGTGTCCAACTCTACACATCACGAGACAGTTCCACAGCACAGTCCCCTTGATGGCAATGTTGTCCCTACACGCTCACGTCTGTCCCCTCCATGGGTTTGGTCTACAACCATCTGCTTGGAGGCAGGGAACCAAGGCAATTAAATATAGGTTTTCTTGGTAGTTAGCTTCCCCAAGAGACTCTTAAGTGAGTGCTGTTCCCCAAAGAAATGCTTGCCCAGGCTTGCTGACCGTGCATCCATACAGATCTGGGGAGTGCCCGCTCAGTTTTGCCAAGCAGGGTTAACCCCAGTCGCTGTCGAGCTGCCCTTAACCCAAATTGGCTGCTCAGAGCTCAGCAGGGAGAGGCACAACTTCCAACAGAGCAGCATCAACAACTGTTGGATATGGCACCATCAGAAACTGTTTTGGTCAGTCTCAAATCCCACTTGGCAGTTAGAGGGTAAACACTGAGGACAGAGACAAGACATCAGGAAGCTCTATCATCTGCATGGAAAAACCTGTAAGATACTTAAGGTGGGATTTACATACACATATAGGATTTGGGAATAATACCTTAAAAGACTTAATTTGATTATAAAACGTGGAGGTCAGAGTTTCTGTAAATCCTTTAGAAGGAAAGAAAATTCGGAGGTATAGCTTGCTGGCCCAAAACAATTCAAAGCAGCTCTCTGAATGCTTAGTTTATCAAGCTTCTCAGGTAAAGACAGCACTAGCTGCCTTGAACCACCTGATATAGGATTTGTATCAGCAATTTTTCTGTGCTTTTGCAATTCTGATCTTATCACAATAAGGTCAAGGCGGTTCGACATAAAAAAATATGTTTCAGTTAATTGTCCTAGACTCTGAACCAGGTTGACACCAGCTTCAGATGAACAAATAAATGGCTAATGGCCCATAAAACAAGTTGTTCCACTGAACAAGTACTGTCTGAAGGAAGAAAATCTCACATCCCCACAGATTATTCCTCCAAGTGGTAACCCATTAGTGTATATCATCTCTAGGTAGCCATTTACAAGATATAGGAGATAAAGGTTTGGCTGCAGAACATTTCTGGAGGAGGAAAATATTGTGGAAGAGTGGAGAAACACAAAATCCTGTTGTTGAAGTGTCTGATGACTCTCATTTACTTCAATAGGGTTCATATCTTCTTATTCTGCAATGTTTTTTACAATGTGCATGGAAGAATCCTGCATGAAAATCATGCTGTACCCCACACAGTTCTGTAATAATTAAAATTAAGACAGAATTAAATCCCAAACCTACTTATTTTAGGTTATGTTTCTACTACTTCCATCTGCTTCAATATCCAGAAGTAGGTTGAAACTAGCAGATTGTTTTATATTCCTGTTTTGCCTAATATACTAGATCTAGTCAGATAATCACTTCTTAAAAATCCATTTTTTTAAAAAGAACTATTAAAAAAATGCCTGAAGCACTACATTGTCTTTCACAGGATGATGGCCTGTGATTAAGTAAATAAGAGAAAGCTGTTCTGGCCCCTATTTGTACCCGAGTGCTTCTGCTAAAAGATGCAACATGATAATAACTACTTTTCTTTTTTTAAAAAAGAACACTACACATTTACTTTTGCTTTGTAGCTGTAAAAGACCTTTCACAAAAGCCATTTTCTCTCAAGCAATTTATTTCCTTGCAAAATACAATCTACCACATAAAATACAAATGAGCATGTTTCCTGCTAATCCCTTTCAGCTACCATACTCTCCAATATTGCCGTAAAGTAGGTGTTAAAATTTAATATACAAAACATATGTTAGTGGGATCATATCCCCTTCAAATATCTCAATTCTTCTGCAGTAGAAAAACTTAATAGGGATTCAGAGGGTTTGATTGATTTTGAAGTTCATCGGATGTATTACACCAGAAAACAGAGTAAATGCTCCAATCTAAGATAAGGATCTTCTACAAGAAGATCCTGGGGAAAGCATGGCTGAGGAATTAGTGTCATTAGCCAGCATGCCAGTGATCTCATTTCAGTGACCTTGTTCTATCAGCATCGGGGACGACTTACAATGGCATTTAATATTAATTACAAAAGCATTTAATATTAATGTGTAAACACTCTTAAGTGCTTTCTAAAATGTCTCTCCCTCCCCCAGTTTACAAGGTATTATTTTGTAACTACTGTATTGTAAAACTGTTATGCAGGTGTGTTATAAGCAGTTACCCATGCCTTTGCTACAGGCTGAACCTGTAAGGGCTGACTGGCAGTGGGCTGCTATGGGATGCCTATTTGGGGTAAATCAAACTAATTCTTCTAACACACCTTGCCAGTATTTTATTTCAGAAAAGTGACAAACTGTTGTGCTGATGGTTCAAGAGGCAGCTGAGTAGGTAAATACAGTAGTTTCCAGAGTGGGAGAAGGGGATGGCAAGGGGAATACAGGCATTACATACTTGATTACACTTTGTCTCTTCTTACACCATAGTGACCATGAGATGGACATGGAGTATTTAAAAGTTTTTTAGATTTAATTAACACATTGCTAACTTCCCTGCTGGAAGCAGGCAGTCATTGCAGTACTAGAGAAATAACTGTAGAAATGCCATTCAGCATGAAGAGGCTCAGATGTAACTCCAGTAAGTTCCTCTACACACATTCCAACACTTACTTTTCAGGAGGGTGTAATAATTTACACACTACTCTTAAGAGGAGGCAGTTTCAGTGGCATATTAGAAACATAAACTGACAAGCTATATGTGCCTGTCAGCTATACACAGCAAAGCTGTTGCTGTCTTTGGACTAGGACAGTTGCCATGTAAAAAACACTCTGCTTGTTAAACAATACATACCCTAAGACAGAAAGAGACCATGAGATAGTATTGTGTAGATTTTACATACTCAGCTCACTTCAAGTGTTAACAGCTTTAAAAACAGGAAGACTAAAACCTCAAGTCTGTGGACGTCTGACAACAAATCAGGTGCATCGTTGTTGCATTGTTAACTCTGGTCTTGATACCTCAGTGCCAACATCCCTCAGGTGCAACCACCATGTGCTGCTTCACTCCTTCTGTGGTTTTCTGTGGAAGTATGTGCAGATCTTCCTCATGGAGACTGAAGAGGCTGCAGCCTAGCAAGAAATAAAACCAAAAACAACATGAAACACTTCTAGGTTAACAGCTCATATGCTGCAGGAGTCTCAAAGTCTCCCCTCCATCACTGTTCCAGTTTGCTCGGCTTCCCAACTAAGAGAGTAAATGAAAGGTTCTTTCCTACAATCTGTCTCACAGATAAGAGGCTTACTACCTACAGGAAACTGTCTAAATCCTAGGGTTGTCCCACTGCCATGAGAAATGCGCTCCAGCTGCAGTTTCAGCTTCCCTACAGAAGATAAGA
The DNA here is from genome assembly GCA_013400735.1 of Pomatostomus ruficeps. Lineage (NCBI taxonomy): Eukaryota > Metazoa > Chordata > Aves > Passeriformes > Timaliidae > Pomatostomus > Pomatostomus ruficeps. Next base: position 88,698 of record VYZT01033179.1, on the reverse strand, counting down.
GAGCTGCAGATTTCCAAGATACAGCAAATTCCATAATGCTGTTGGGTATTCCTGGTGTCTATTCAGGCTATAACAACACAGGAGCATCCCAAAATCTGAACCACAGCATACTGGTCAGGAAGGGTAACTGTTCTATAGTAATCTTTCTCCAGGGTAAATCTCTCTGTCCTGTGTTTAAACACGTACAGCATAAAGCACAAGTAGTCACAAGCAGTTGTAGGCTTCCTATAACCAAGATTTCTCAGTAAAACCACAACATGAAGAGTCCAGCTGCTATGAATAACTTAAGGAGTGGTGGCTTGCCCAGGCCATATCTGAAAGAAGTGTTGGAAGAGATTGAATCAGGTAAGAAATGAGATAAGCCTCAATGATGGTAACAACTTTCAGATCAGGTATTCAGTTGAGAGCACAACTAAAATTTGATGATTGATACTGGACTCCCAAGTCCTCCAGGGTCTTTGACGGAGTCTTATTTCAGTAAATGTCGGGTAAATTTTCAGAGACAAGTCAAGTTTGGTTTAAAGAAATATAATTGTAATTTCCTAGTTAAAACCTCATACCAACGTTTTTAGCTGCTTTATAAGCTTAACATCCATTTCAGATCCCAGGATAAGCTCTGTGCCAGGCCTCCTGTACATCAAAAGTGGGATGATGTAGGCCAAATCTTGCCGTTCCACTCCTGCCCCACAGTTTTAACATGGATAACAAATTCTTTTGCTACCTGAGCTGGAAGAGAATTTAGCTCTTTCTTCCAATGCTTAAGTGGCTTTCCAGTAACATAAACAGGCAGATGTGACGGTGAACACATAATCAGGAGATCTGCCAGGAAAGCTCTTGGCATTATTGTGCCTCTCAGAGCAGAGCTGTATTTAAGATGACGGCTACATCCTTCAAACATCCAGCTGGGAGCTGCAAGGATCTCTCAGCTCCTGTGTGCCCTAAGTCCTTTGAAAATGAAGGACACATCAAAAAAATTCTGTTCCTGCGTGGAGAGGATTAGTAGATAACAGCATTAATATATCTGGCTTATTAGGCCAGAAATCATCCCTTTTGTCCATAGTCAAAAGGATCAGATAATTCTTTGTGTCTGATCAGGAGAGAACAAACAAGGGGAGAGCGGCAGCTAGGGATAACTTCTTTCATGACAATGTCATTGGCTGTCCTACTTACAGTTTTCGGTGAAGTGGCCACTGCCACAGACTCTTGCCTTTTGGCACCAGGACTGCAAGATGACAGGGGGCTGTTTGACGTGCTCTGGCTGCCAGGTCTGCCAGTCCGTAGCTTCTCCCCCAGAGCAGACAGCCAATTTTTCCTTTCAGGAGAACTGTTCTCTTTATCTACTACCTCAGTGTCTTTCCCACATGGAGACCTGAAAAGATGGGGGGAAGTCTGAATGCCTGATGGATTAATATGGCTTCCAGAAAGGGCAGGCTCTTTTGGGCTGAGGCTAGAGCCTTCACGGTCGATACCCAAGTCAGCCAGGCTGAGAGAGTCTTCATCAGAAGCTTTTTGGTCTGGAACCAAGTGACATAAATTCAGCTTGGATTTCTTAGGTACATGGTCCAGCTCTGTCACACAGCTACAGGCCTGCAGACACTTCTGCCCCACATCACCTTCCTTGCTGCAGTCAAGCCTTCTCTTGGCACGCTTTTCAAACTGTGGGTATGGGACTTTAGGAGGCCAAACAGCTTCCAGGAGACCCTGGGTGACTTCTGCCAGGGCTTTTCTTGGAGAAGGAGCCTTTTTCTCCACTTCTGGAGGAGAAGAGCACGGAGTCCTTGTAACCCAGTGTTTGATGGACATTTTGGAGGAAGGGATCAGTTTGGGAGACACACACGGGCTGGCTGCAAGTGGCTTAGCTGGGGTGGAGGCTGTGGTAGTCAGGGTTTTAAGAGCAACTGTGGGAGTGTTGGTTGACAGCGGAAGGTCTCCGGAGTAAGTGGGAGCACAGGCAGCGGGCCGTGGTGAGGAAATGCACATGGTGCCTGCTGTCAAGGCCTTGGCAGGAGTGGTCTGTGGGGTGGCTGGTGGCCCTAAGAAGGGAGAAATAAATAGTCTGATGAGGAACACTGAACAGCAGATTAAGGACAGTCCTTTTAAAAACACCCCTTCCAACCAGGAGATGAATCAGTGCTGACCCAGTGCCTCAGACACACCCTTTTGAACTAAGAAATTGTATAAATCCCTCTAATTTTGGTTAGACTGGTACAAGTCCTTTATAAAATTCTATATCACATTGATAGTGTATAATACAGTACATTTGTGTAATGTCTAACATCTATCCCTTCGGTAATGAGGGCTCTCACATGAGCTACAGCCAAAACAAACAGACAAAACAAATCCTGAATCTTCAAAATGTATCTAGCTTTGCTGGAGGTTTGCATTGGTTCACTGCAGACAGCTGCCAGGTAAAAAGGCTGATCCCCACCTGCCCTGCATCTTTAACAGCTGCATAACCGAGCTGAGGGACAAAGGTGCTGTAATCAGGTTCCACAGCTAATTACAGTACCAAGGAAGTACACTGTGATGCCCTACCACGTGAATAATGCTCCTAGTCAGGTGTTATTAGCTGCATATTTTAAAGCCTTTTCTAAAGTGTGAGAGCGGTGAAGGACACACTTTCATTCTCTTCTCTTTTTGCTGGAGGATTTTCTGCAGTGCTGAATTAGAATGGAGACAGTAGATATTTACCACACCCAGGGAAGTGTGAAAAATTCTTCACCTCCTGAACAAGGACTTGAATTCCAAAGGAAATAAAATCTGACAACAAATGATTCCCAGACATGTATTTCACAGTGGCTTTTGAGCTCACTAGCCAAGATATAAATGCCCCTGCTTGTAAAAGAGTTATGAGCGCTCAGAAAACAGCAGTCATAGGTAGGGGCCTAAGGACCTCACTAACAACAGTGGGAATCATACACAGAACTTTGGTCTGCATCAATATTAGAGAGGGTTCTTCTAATTTTTAATTTTTTTTTTATTTCCAGCTCCCTCCAACAGAGAACATATTAGTGGGTTTGTAAGATCCCTGCTTTCTCTTTCGCCTAACTCATGGTGATGCAATTAAATAGGGTAGTGCCTTAAGTTACCCTGTGCACTTCCACTGCTGGGCATAAGAGCACTAAACATTTTGTGTACACCAGGGGTTTAATCCAAACTCCCTACTCTCAGCGCTAGCACTGCGTTAGAACAATGAGAAGTCTAGTGTGAATAACCTGCCATCTTCTTTGCAATGCTGGTCTGTCTCACAAACATCATGTTGAGTGAGTACCTACATGCCTGGTTATATACCATACTAAGCCTCTTCTGATCTGTCCTTTTACTGCATTATCTAGTATCCAAAATACAAGTACTGCTGCATCAGAACAAAATTAAATAGGATACCACATTAAAGGATCGCACTACAAATAACTTCAACACAGAAAACAGAGTTAAAAACTCCTTTCCTGATAAAATATGCTGCTTCATAACAACTTGCTTCAATGTGGACTACGAGAACATAACTGCTGAGATTTCTTCTCCTAATCTTTAGCTTAATGAGCACTTACAAGATAATAATAACTCAGGTGGGAAATTAGTTGCACTCAAAAATCTGAGCTCCTAGTGGGAGAAGAAAGTAGCAAGCTCAGCAACTCTTGATCCATAATGACCACTGCAAATTCATTCGGCAGAAATATTACATGACTAGGTGGGTACGAGCATGCTGAATCCCAAACCAGTCTGAAAGATACACTGTGGGCACTTTGGATAATGGAAAAAGAGCTATCCTAGGAGTTGGATGAGCCATGGCAAGAAGCAAACACAAACTTGAGGTAAAGAATATGAAGATCAGGCTTTTTTTTCTAAGTCTGGATGCATTATTCAGGCTTCTACCAAGCCAGTTGCAAGCTGTTTCCATTTATGTTGCCATTGTATGTAATACAATACTGCAAATACCTGCAGTCCACCTGCATCACACATTATTTTGGATGTTTCCTACCTTCTCTGCCACAAATCCTCTAGAATGGAATTATCAATCTCCAGATTTAAGAATCAGAAATTGTACACGCCCGGGCCTGCTCCAGAAATTTGGTTACACAAAACCACAGAGAAAGTAGTATAACTTAAAGAAATCACAGAAGTAATTGCCAAAGAAAAGGAAACTCTGCTTGCTACACTTGATGACATAGGTCAACAATCAATACACAACCTCAAGCTCACGATTTGTTCCACAGAAATGGGTAGGGAACTACCTATATTCATCCCAGCAGGTCTGAAATAGTACTCTGCTTGCCAGCTCTGAATCAGTTTCTGCAGATAACTCCTATATTCTAACAGCACGTGTTTTGTGTTCACGAACCAAGGTCAGCAGGAAGCCTGCTGTTGTGTTTGCAGTGTCTGTGTACTTCCTTTTCCCTCCTGTGTTACTTTAATGCAGCAAGAGCAAGGAGAAATAAGTATTTTTTCTGGTATTATTGCCAAACCTGACTTGTAAAGTTTTAGTGTATAAGATACTTTATACTTCACATTTCTGGTCTAGACCTATGCTTACTTCTGTTTTTCTGAAACTAGGACACAAAGGGATTTTTGAGCCCTCTCTGAGGAAAAGTGTGTGAACGCACAAAACAATTACCAGCTATGGAGTGGACCTGGCACTCTCCCTCCAATTGTCCTGCAAACTTCCTGCTAGACTTGTTACTCACTGGCGAAAGGTTAGAGGTAATGTTATCCCATTAGTGGGATTTGGAGACCTTCAGCCTTTATTTGTGTTAGCCAAGAAGAAATTCATTTGGAGGGTGGCTAGAAAAGATAGGTGGAATGCAGGAAGTCACAGCAGCAGCTGCTGGGAAGCTATTGTATTCTTAGTTTCAGAGTTTCTCTACAGAGAAGCTCATCTTACTTCACTTTGGGGGGAGGACAGTTCTCCTCCTTTCACCTACTCTACTGCAACAAAATGCAGGTTTCAGACAAATCAGAGTAATATTATGATCAGGGTTCCTTTCTTCTGGTCTAGGGTAGTACACACAGTACACATCTGCTAGCTCAGAGCATGCTGCACAGCTTGTCTGAGTGCCCAGGCTTTGTAGAAAGGTACTGCATTTGTTCACTAGCCTTAACATGTGAATAAATGATTAATTCTGGGACATTACAATCATCACAATTGTCTACAGGTGTTTTTGAAGTACTTTCACTACACAGCATTTGGCTGTATACACTCAGTACAACTGACTGAAGCTGAAGAGAGAAAATACTGATAACTGTACCTGAGAAATAAATCTGTGCACATTTCAGCTATAGGCAGAAGTAAACAGTTCAGAGTTCCAAGGCTGTGTATGTGCTGTCAGCCCTTTCCAGCAAACTGGAAAAAAGCATACGACCTTACTGCTTTCAGCTATTAATTGATAGAAAGAAAAAAAAAGTGTGAGTTGTTCCTACAGTGACATATCCTTTGGCTGTTCAATCATCAAACCCTGCTGAAACCCACTGAAATTCTGGTTGCCCAGCAAGCTGTGTCAATGAATATTTGCTTGGCAGTCTGGCCATAAGGACTTTGCCATACTTGTAACCTATTTCAGCCAGCTTGTCCTGTTGATGGCAGAAGTATTTACAAGTAGAAGTGTTTGGCTAGATGGGTTATTGCCTAATATGTGAAAAACCTCAGAAGGCTAATAAGACAAGCCAAAGGCTGTTGTTGGTACAGAGATCAGACAAAATTCAGCAGCCGTGTTGCAGAGCAAAATAGCTCAGGGGCCTTACCTGCTCCATGTTGTTCTTCTGGTTTCTTCTGAGTGACCCAGCCCACCAAGTTGGTTTTTCTGGATGCTGATTTCACCTCCTCAGGACAACGCCGTAAGCGCCAAATCCTCATGGTGTTGTCATCAGAGCATGTGGCAATCTAAGTATAAATTTGTGTGTTAGAGTGACCAGGACACATCCTATGGATCACTGGTTAAGTGAACTGGAACAGCTACATCCACCAAACTATGGCAATATGAATGATGGTGAAGCTTGGCTGAAAGGGTACAGGATTGACCATTAAACAATGAAAATAACCCAGCTCTGTTTCATTACTGTACCAGGCAGTAGTATTTGCTTTAAAGCATCCAAGGCTGCTGCATCCATGTCTTTCTGCCATAGAAATCTCAGTCACCACCAACCATTTGCCTCACATGGCTGTGTAAGAGGCACTGGTCTGCTCAGGAAGGGTCATGGCACATTTTGAGATTTCAATCCCTTGGTAGACAAAAGCAGCCATGCTCCTTTTTGCACCTGCATCTTGATCTGCCTTTGTTGCTGAGGACGTCTTCTGCCTGGGGACAAACATTTGCAATACACCGAGAAGGTGACATTGGAAGGCTGTTGCACAAGCTCTTAGTGCTATCTCTTCAGAGTCAGATGTCACCAGTATCTGGCAGAGAACCCAACTCTGCCAGGAACACTGGTCTAGAGCCCTGCCACAGCATCACGTGCTCCAAAAGGATCTCTGGAATCCTGACCAAAGGAGCAAAGGAGCAGCAGCCATCAAGCCCACATTTTATGGCTCTCTTTAGTCAGATTAGCTGGTGACTCAACAGGGAATCAGTAGAAAGACAAAGGAAATGCTGTGGTGAAAGTTCATAGCAATCTGAATGGGAAAGTGTCTCTACTCTGACCTTTGTTACACCAGTGTTGTCCCTATAGAAAGCAACCTTGCCTCTCAAATCACACCAAGCAGCTTCCTGATCTGTCTTAGCTCCATGTTTTTCACTTTTGCTCATGCTTTGGCATCTGAACAATGGCTGACTATTTCTTCCCTGTGTCAGTAACAGTTTTAAAAGCTGAATTGGTCTGCATTTCCAACACATCATGATCAGGAAGGTGAGCTACCTCCAGATCACAGATGCCAGTTCTCATATTGTGCCTCTTATGAAACTAGAACAATTCCTCATGTTCGGCTGCAAGACTCCCACCCTCCTACACTGTAATGCTTTTCTGAAGCCACGGTGCTGCCATGCAAACTGGGGAAAGCAGCTGACCTCTTTAATATTGTGGGGTGGAAGAAACTCTTAGGACACTGCTCAGGATTTTTCAGTGTTATTTTTAGTTTTGAGCTAGGCCAAATATTTGAACCAACTTCTTACTTCAGTTGTTTTCTTTTTAGTGATACCTGGTGCATAACTACTGATCTAATTTCACTGGAGGCTCTTTTTGTCATGAAAACAGCTCAGATTTTGAAAAGAGGTCACAATGAAAAGAGTCCATATGTTTTTTAAAGGGCATTCAAAACTTCTTGCCACTCTGTACAAGACTAGCAGATGTATCAATGGTCAGAGGGAAAGGAGGATGAAGAACAAGAAAAGGAAGAAAGATATGGAACAAGAAAACAAGTCTTTGGCTTTTGAAAGCCCTGATTAAATGATTTCACTGTTTTGTCTCTTATAGGTAGTATCAAGCTCTCATCAGAAGAGGTCTTTGCTGATTCGTAATTTCTTAGGACCACTCAAATAGCCTAAATTAGCTGAAAATAATAAAAAGGTTCTGATACATCATAGTAATATGATAAGGTTGGATTACTGTCTCCTAAATGAAAATTTTTAGAAATAACTGACTAAAAATTTCCACCCAAAACAACAAATGCTGCTGCCATTCTGAAAAACAGATGTTGCCACATTACACCAACTGTTTCACAGTAAAGACCATTTTGAGGAAGACAAACCTTAGTGAAGTCTGAAGGACACCAAGCAATGGAGGTAACTTCTTGAGTGTGACCAAGGAGTATCCGTGGAGGAAGACTGGGCTCAGAAACCTTAAAAATTCCATAGAAAAACAAGCAGTCAGAAGGCACACAGCCTAATATACACCTCTAAGAATAGACCCCATAGTCCAACTGTGAAGCATGTGGATACTTCCCATCTTTCCTGTATGAAATGCATAAATCAAATGCTCTCAGCCTGTCATCAAGAGGCAACAACTGAGGAAGCCCTAAGCAGCCGCTCATGGAAACACTTGATCAATTCCTGCTGCAGGAATTCTGCCTCCAGAGCTGTCAGCCCAAAACAAGACACAAGCATTTTAAGTACTTCCTGTTCCAGTTAAGATGCTCAGATGTTGGGAGGCTCATATTTTGAATCAGGTTAGGCAAATACATTCTGCTTCCATTTTACAAATGTCCCAATCACAGGTCAGTGGTTTATTAAAAAAAATGAAACCACTGCCAACAAAATCCCATAGATGAACCTTCACTGGCTTTAGAACTGGCATTTGTGCAACTGCCAAGTGCCTGTTCCTCCTCCAACCAATCAGCTGGACCAGAGACCCTCTTAAGAGCTCATAAAAAAGCTCTCTGAATCACCCACGTTCATTCAACTGATCTCCATTTCTCTCACACTTTCCATAAACATCTTTCTCCTGTTCTACAGTATTGCTACTTATCTTCGACTCCAGCTCCTGTAAGTGACAGACAGATCTGAAGCCAGCATTAAGTGGCCCAAAGAAGAAAAGAGACACATGCGAACGCAGACACACAGATTCTGTCCAAGTTTTGCTTGCTTTCAGCAGGCAATCCTTTCTGGAGCTATGAGTCACCATCATTGATGTGACATTTTAAGGGAGACTTATCAAGGGGATTTGCATAAATGACTAAGGGAATGAACAGATCCTTTACTGTGTGGGAAAAGGAGTAGACATTGCATATAGGTTTCAAAGGAAGATGTAAGACTTTGGGGAAGGCTTCTGATTTACAGACATTTTTCTCTTGTGGATCATCTCCTACAACAGCCTGCAAAACTGCAGCTGAATATCCAGCTTCAGAACTTAAGTTGTTCTAATACAAAGAGGTTCCTCTTGACAGGACCCTTTTTTTTCCCCTGGCATGACAGAGGCAATCACTTGACTAAATATCCAATAAATGCCAGGTCAGAGTATTCCCTTCACTGCCAAAACAAGCAATGCCATGGAAACTAAATCCCCATTTAGGGAATAAACAACAGATCTTGGTGCAGAGAACACCTTCACTTACATTAAATAGCAGTCTTGCTATTATACACTCATAGCAGCCAAAACAGTGGTCCAGTAGCCACTGATTGCTGGAAGGAAAGCAGAGGAAGGGAATTACTCTTTCTAGGACGAGTGGTTTTACACTATAGTAGTGCAAATTAAATCAACTACACCCAATTTATATCACTGTGAAGTTATGGCTGCGTCCACCGTGTGTGGCAGAAGACTGTCAGCCAGTCTGCACATGTTAAGTCAGGATTAGCCACAGCACAGGCTGCTTTTTGTGCCTGATTTGACAGGATATTGTTGGGGAAGTGAGGCCTATTGTGGAAAGGTTAAAAAGAGAAACCTAGGAAATGAGGCTTTTTAAAGTTACTCTCCTCACTGGAAACAGCTGTTACATCCATCCTCATTCAAGATGCAGCATAAAATGGTGTCTATGGTTTTGTGCACCATATGATACAGAAACACGTACATTCCAGGGCTGGGACAGACCAAAGTGTAACTTGATATGGTTTCCTGGGAATGATCCACATCAAAGGATAGAAAGAACAATGGAAGTACATGTCTACAATTAGTATTTTTTTTATTACAAGGAAGGTACCTCAGATAGGTACTGTCTTTGTGGAGTAAAACCTCTCTGCTCTTAATCTTATGGTTGTTCAAGAGTGAGAGTTCATTAATTAATGAACTTCTAATTAAAAAAAAACCCAAACCCAACACAACAAAGAAGTGTTCATTGCCTGGAAGTGACTCATATATGAAAACAGACTGAAACAGCATCCTTGTCAGCAACAACTTCTATGCACAGTGTTCCTCACCCAAACTCAAACTTAACACTGCTGCAAAAGTTTCTCAAAGGAATCAGCTAAGTGGAAAAAGTCTTCCTCTGCCTTTCATTCCTCTCTAGATACAGAATGAGCTCTTCTTTAAGATCCTTACAACATTACCATTAAGCTGCTCATGCAACATCTAACATTTTTTTCACAGCATACTAAGTCCTCATGCCATGAAAAGATACATATGTTTGAGTCAAATCTGTCAACATTTAAACTAGAAAGCCTCTGAATATGACAGATCTTGAAAGAGATGAATTCACTGGAAGTCTCACTTTCTAATATGGCTATGGGATTAAAATAAAAGTAATCATCTGATGATTTATTTTACAAATATGCAATATGATCTGTCAGTCATATGCGAGAGCAACAGAAGCCTTCTGTACATGAATGCATTTTAAATGTGTTTAAATGCTTAAATTTTGAGATATAATGACATCCTTGAATACTCTCAATTGAGTCCTAGCCTGTGTTCCAAGAAAGTATCAAAACACATAAATACAGAATGTGCAACTCAAGTTTGCACAGGCATTTTTGCTGAACTTGCACAGAACATGAGGAAGGTTAAAGTTACACCACTTGGCACAGTAGTCACGCTACCACACTGCTGCCTCTACTGAGTGAGCAATCCAGATGCTTACAAGTGTTCTCTCCAAATTAAAGAGGCTACATGCTCAAACCACAACCTCAGCAGGCTGACCCTCTGCTCTGAAAGGTTTGTATTTTACTTTCAAACTCTTTGTGAAATGGACACACAAGTCAACATTCCCAAAAAACTCAGACTTGAAAGAGACAGTCACCTGTGGCTTCTGTCTATTCCACTTCAGTAAGCCTACTCTGTTCCCATGTGGGAAACATGGAGAACAGCATTTGAAGCGTGCCTTATTCTGAGGTGCCTGCTATTATCTTGGTGACATTTGCATTTCCTACATGTCACTGCAAGATGTCAAGTGACGAAGCCTCTCAGCTATCAGACACTGCTTTGGAATTTTGCTGAAGGCTCTGGCTGAGCCCTTGCAGTAATGCAAAGGCTTTAACTACTGTAAATTAAGCATGAGAAAAAGCTATGTCTGAAGTAGGAGCTGGAAAAGGGAGAGGTAGGAGGAAAGAGTGTCCTTTAAAACAATAAAAATTTTAGGCTTCTGCTAATGTGCTCCATTGCTAAATATGAACCGAGGACTGTCTGTCCACTTGTCATAGCTCCTGAATCAACAGGACTGAAAGAGGATTTTAATGCCCATTAAAATCAGATTAAGAACAGCAACTTGCAATAAGCAGCAGTGATGAGAGACATACTGATGGCAGGAGGTTAGCTCTGTTTTACATTAAACAATTACATCAAGCCTTGACAGCAACATACACACTCTAGGTACAAGAAGCCAGGAGCTGACCCCAGGCTGTGCTTTGGGTAGGATTGGAAAGCAAGGAGTGTTCTGTGTGAACATGAAAAGCAAAAGCAGCTCCAAGCTGCATGCTTGGGTCTCCCCTGCTTGCCTCACCTTCCAGATGTATGCATTGCAGTCACTTGAGCCACTGACCAGGAACTGGTCATCTGGGCTGGCGCTGGATTTGATGTAAAAGGTTGAATTCTGGTGTCCACTGAAAACAGCCACTGTGAAGAGAAAATAAAAAAAAAAAATTAAATCGAAGCCCCACTCAATGCACAGCCCTGCAGTCAGTTGTGCAAGGAGGGCTGATCTTACAGGCTTTTCCTGCCTAGCCACATATCCTTTGGAGAAAGTGGTTGCACTGCTCCCTTGCTCTGGGGCTCTGGCAGCAGGAAGTTTTTATTATTCAACTGGAGCCCTTCAGGCTTCCCAAACAAAGCAATGGCAGTTTCATTAAAGCTCTGGTTTGACCCATATCACAAACAGGCTCAGCCATCACCTGGGCTGCCCCACTACCCTGGCTCCGGTTCCTTGTCTCTTCCTCCCTCAGCCGCCATCACCAGGCCCACTACATCAACAAGGGCAGTCCCACAGCAGGGGCCTTCTTCCACCCAGGTGGCAACATAGGCACTGGCTGCTCCTTCCTCCTGCTGCCAGCAGCTTTATTTCGTCAACAAAACTTGCATTTTATCAGTCATGCTTGCCTGTATCTAAAGCCTCAGTAGTGTTTGCTAAAGCCTTGAAACCATCACCCCAAATGGCTGACATTCCCCCTACTGTGAGGGCCTTCAGACCTGGTAGCCAGCACGAAAGCCAAGTGTGGATCTGGAGCACTTGGCTGCACCATATCCTGTCCTCTCGTGGGGCAGAAAGTACAAGATTCCCAGTGTAGCCCCAGACTGGGCTGGCACCGTCTCCTCCAGCCCTGTTTTATTAGTGGCTCTCACAAAGGAAACAATCCACAAGCCAGAGGACACATAGCTGCCTTCAGTAGCCTTTGAAGAGTTGTGAGACCCCAAAATACCCTTTACTTTCTTTTTGCCCACAGCTCTCCCGGTGGCCACCAGACAGCAAATCCCTTCCTAAACCAGGTAGCAAGTACTGTTACAGGAGGATGTCCTGACGAACTAAAGCTGCCTCAGTGCTGGGTAAGAGCAGCTGCAGCCGCGCTGAGGGTGGAGGGAGAGCAGCACATGGGCGGGCAAGCGCTGCCCTCTGCGGGAACCGCAGCGCTCCAAGGAGCCGCATCTCAAGAGTTCCATCCAGCTGGGGGAATGGAGACTGCTCGCCTCGACTGCATACAGGGCAAGAGCTCCGACGAGGCCAAGGGGCGCGCTGGCGAGAGCCTGCTCCTGTGAGGGGACAGGCCATGAAGCCCATTCCCATAGAGCACCCAGGGTTAGCCTCAACAACCAAGCTATTAATATTTACAACTTGCAGCGCTTCTCCACTCTGGAAGCATTCCCACCCACCAGACTGCCTTCCTGAAGAGCAGACAGAAGGACACATTGTTCATTTAATTTCAGTTAACCGCGAGACTGAGAAAAGGCAATGGAAAAAGAATTACGTGTTTGGCTGGAAAGCATCTAACAAGTTTTGCTCCTTTCTGAGAAGTGGCCACTGGCCTATGACAAAGCAACTTCGTGCACCAAAGGCTCTGGGCCATCTTGTGCATGTAAAGGTCACAGATGCAGAGCTGAAGGAATCCAAAAGGCTGAAGCATCTCAATATGCTGGGGATCTTTTCTCCCAGAAACTGTGGTAGAAGTTAAATTTAAAAGACACCTTAAAAGATCTGAAGTTATCAGGTGATCGCTTTCAATGGATGCGTATCTAAAAGCCTGACAAATCAGTCACTGTCAGCAAGCAGAAGATTCAAACTTGTTTCAGGCTGGACAGTAGCCATTCCTCACTGGATAACTAGAGACAACACGCAAACAACCATCAGTCTCTGTCTGGGTGAATCAGTATCTGCACTCATAAAACTTCTTGTGTTATTAACTTTATGTGGATGACTTAACACAAAATGTGAATATCTCCTCCATAGCTTTAGAGATGAGAGCATGGAAAAGGTTTCTTTTAAGTGTTGAACCTGGTCTCTGTCTGCCTATGTCAGAGGGACAAACTATCCTTTCTACACTCTGTAACATCTATTTTTTTGCAGCTATTTCCATAGATACCATGCTTACCTGGAGTGGTCCTTAAACTTGTCATATTGAACATGTAGATACTGTCATCAGTGCAGTTAGCAAACAGATTAGCACCAGTGGAATCCAAAACCAGGCTAGAATATCCTACAGACAAAGAGAAGTTCTTCATAAGGAAAAAAAAATTGGAAAAGAGACATTCTCAACGAAATGCCCAGAGAAGGAAATTGGGAAAGGATCTGTAACATGTATGAGATTGTCATGGTAAAGTTTCTATGTCTGACAGAACACTTGCTGAAGAAGAAATGTTTCTAGAAAAACATCTACATTTTCTCATGAGAATTCAGGGTAGTATTTAGAAAGGAACTGCACCTTCAGAGCAGGCAAGTGATTTATTTGATTTATTTGAACAGGAAAAAACCAATTGTAGAAGCAGAGGTCAAAAGTAAAGAGAAACCCTAACGCTCTTGTAGAATAAGCCATCCTCTGACTTTCTAGTGATTCAGGTTCAAGAAAAATCTTTCCCTGCAGGCAAAAGGCAATTATTTCACAACCGCCTCATCGAGGATTTCCCTCATTCCTGGGACTGACACTGACCATTACCACATTGATTAGACAAATCACCAGGAATTACTGAGTTGCATCAGAGCGTTGTAAGGCATTAAAGTTACAAAGAAGACAGAGAAACATGAACAAGTGTGCTATTGTTTTGATAACAGTTTCAAGGGGTGGTAATATAAAAACCCAGTTCAGTCTGTTGTCTTTGCAAGATACAATGCAAAGAAAGTTCAATCTGAATTTTACTCGTGTATCAAAATGACTAGCTAAATTCCTCTGCAAGAGCTCTACTGTTCCCTCATCTCTGTTTATGAAAATGCACTGCTGAAGCTTTTGCATGTTTTTATCATTGGTGCAGTGATTTAAAAGGCAGGCATGTTCACTCTTCAACTTGAAAATTTGGTATTGGCAATCAAAATACCCTGCAGAGTTTGCCAGTCTGATCAACAATTGGCTACAAAGATAAGAAACATCACAGTCAGTGCTTCTTAAATTCCCTTTGCACTTTAACAAATCCATGTCCAGTGCCTTACCAAGCTTGCGAGTGCTGGTTCCAGGGTAGCAGAAGGACCTGACAGGCAGCGGGTCCTGTCGGAATGCGGCGTAGTTCCTGCGCAAGTCCCATACTTTGATAACACTGGAATAGAAAAGCATGAGTGTCTTTGACTTCTAAATTTCCCTTGTCATGCTGATAAAGCCTTTAAGAGCATAGGAAGTCAGGTTGCTCATGACTGCGCAGTGTCCAGTGCTGAGGAGACAACAATGGAGCAGAAACAGAGCAGAGCTGTGCTGAAAGCCAAACAATTGCTCTGCTGGCCATGGGTGAGGAGGCAGCACTGCCTTCTGTAACTAGTACAAGAGAGAACAAGAGCCTACAATCCAACTTCCTTCATCTAGAAAAAGGAAATACAAGGATGCCTTTATACTTCTGATGAGTAGTTTTAGTTTGTAGTTTTACAAATTAAGTCTTCCAATCTTTTTCCTTGCTCTTTGGGAGCAAGCCTCTGTCACAAAGCATGGGCAGAAGGGTCAATCTTATCTGCATCAGAAAGGCTCTAACCACATGGAACCTGCTAAAAATCAAGTCCAAGAGGGTCCTTTCCATGCTAATCAATAAGACAGTTTGCTTGACCTCCAAGATGCCGCAAGGGATCTGGCACCTAAGAGAATGCATCTTTTGTAACTCAAAGCAACATTTTCTCATGCACGCCTACACATATCCAGGCCCTGACCACCCACTCACATCCAAAAGGGCTGTCTAACAATAGTCTGGCTATGTGTGGTCTCATAGGTCCATGAGAATAGAGAGGGAGAGATAAGAATTGCTCCCATTCTGCCCCATAGCTAAGACACTAAAAAGAGCATTTACCACATATGCACAATTTGTCCAGTGCTGCAATCTCCAGTAAGGAAGAAAAGCTGGTGCAAGCTGACAGCATAGTTGTTGATTCCACCTAGCAGTAACTCCAGCTTTGTTGGCCATTGAGTGATCTTAGAGAAAAAAATCTCTCAATCTTTTTATGCCACTGAGGACACAGAATAGACAGGGAAGCAGGCATCCTCCCTCCTTACCCATCAACAGCTCCTGCAGAGATAAGAGTATGCTCATCCTGAAGCAGCACCACAGTTACACTCTGCTGGAAATCCTTGAAAAGAAAAAAAGAACTTTATTTTCTTTTAAGGTCAGCAAGATCTTGCTGCTTAGTTCAAGGCCATGTGAATGCAGGGAAAACCTCCTCCTAGCCAGGTAGAGGAACCTAGAAACACCAGATGTTGTTTAGGATACAACAATCCTTTGAACTCTCCCACCAGTGAAATTGCCACTGAGAGACAAGTGTTTGGGCAGCAGTTTGAGACTGCACCTTTCAGATCACAGATAAGAGAGCTGCCTTCATCACAAGGTTTACTAGATTAAAAATGATCAGGTCTTACTCCAGCAAGGCAGTAAGGTGTCTGGTGAAATTAGGGGGGCAAAAAAAAAAGACAGAAAAAAAAATTACAACTCTCCATACTTTCCCCCTCAAAAAAAGATGTATTTTCACACAGTATTTGCCCAAAGTTGGCTTTTATGGCACGTGGGTTGTTAGGCAACTAAACAAGATCTAAAATTAGCCATAGCAAGTGACCATGACAAACAACCCCTATCTCTGCAAAGGTAAATGGAAGCCTTTACCACATACAAGCCACGTATTTCTCACTATATTTACTTAGGAAGAATTCTGTGAATAACACTGTCGTCAGAAGATATTTTGTTTGTTCCTCAGATACCTACCACCATGGGAGCAAGTCCTCTCAGGTTCTGCCTCTTCTTCTTCGGTTTGGAAGGAGTCTGCTTGTCAGATACATTGTGTGCTCCACTGATTTGATTCACCTGCCTGTAAAAGCCATCTGAAAGAAATCAAAGACATCTCAATTATTAATTTACATGCAATTTTGCTATCACTTTAATGAAACAGGCATCAGCTTGGAATTAGGCCTAAAAGGTGGCTGAGGCTAACCTTTAAAATCATCACTGTATTCTGAAAACAAAAATTGGCCGTTACATATGAAACCAGGGAGAAGAATATGGTGCAAAAAATTACAGAGGCCAGTCAGTGTAGCATGGAAAATGAAACTAAAACTGATCTAGGCAGGCTGCCTTTGGAAATCATTACCCCTTGGTCTGTTTTTCGCATGCATCCTGGTCTGGAACGTTCAACCCACCTCATCCCAAGCAGAACTGTGCACTCTGGAAGGTTTCCAGTGCTTTTCCACTCTATTTTCTAATTTTCTGTTTAGTCTTTTGTCTGTTACTTTATGAAATGTACTACTTTACTGCAGTAATGCAACTTTCCTGCTTTTTTTTCCCTACACCTTCCACTTCGATCGTGTGGAGTCTCTCTTTTCCTCCACTTGCCTGTTTGAAAAGCCAGGGAACGCGGGACAGATGGAAGACCAAGACATGTTCAGGCAGTGCAGGCAAGGAAACTGCTGTGACAGAGCACGGAACTGGGAAAAGGCGAAGAGGGAAGGAGCTGTGGAAGGAAAAGCTCCAAGAAACAAAAAGAGGAACAGAATGAGCTCACACTGTATTTATAGTAGGTATTTCCACAACATATTCAGTTGCTGCCAGCACTCACAAGCTCCTTTTCTTCTGCACTGCCTTCCTGCCTACCCTGGTAGAAGCCTTTCCAGCTTTTCTTTCCCTCTCTGGATGACTCTGACCTAAGCAGTCTCTCCCATCTCATGTTTTTGTGCTGCCCTATCAGGGATGAATTCTGTCCCCCCTCATCTCCTTACCAACACACAGGAAATTATCAACCCAGCCTGTGTATGATGCTGCAAATCTGGGACTGCTGCAAAGTGGAGAAATGTATTATACGTAGCAGAGATACCTATTCCATCCTTTTACAGTACTAAAGCAGTACAGTTACCTGAGAATCCTACGCTTTTTACTGAAGTGCTGCTTATATTGTAACCAAAAGTATCAGTCCAACAAGTCCATCTGAGCAGTCCTTTTACATGAGATACCAAGCTTTTTTGGTACATATCTGAAAGTTTATTTACCTTTCTTGTTGCACCTGGTATCCCAAACCATGATGTTTCCATCTCTGCCTCCAGTACAGAAGACAGCTGAGAGAAGAAGAGTGCTATTAGCTTCCAAAAGCATTAATTTAATTAACTGAATGCAGTACAATGCCATCTATGTACCTCTGGCTCTTCTGTCTCAACACTTGGGATGCCAGTCCTGGAAATACAAAACCCAGGCCATTGTTTTGCCATGCTTTTTGACTAGTTCCCTTACTCTTACTGTTCTTTTTTTACAACTAGAAATCAGCTTATGAAAAGAGTATTCAGACATTTATGTATGGAAGTGGATACCCTATCTTATCTTTGCCCAAGGTCAGAAATGTGCAGATTTTAGCATCAGGACACCATCAAGTTCCAACAAGTCCATTTTGCTTTCCTGGCTGGGTCACTGTTCAGGCCAGTGCTATTTGTACCTGTCAGTTTCCAAAGCCCTTTTTTAGCCCTTAAAGTACTTTGCGAGGAGGAAAGAAGAAGGAAAAAACAGACAACAGGGAATACCAACATTTACCTTTCTCAAATCTAGAAAAAGCAACTGACTTGAGGCTACACTGGTGACCTTTGCATATACCAAGAAGCTCGCCAGCTCTCACATCCCACACCTTGGCTGTCTGATCTCCTGAAGCAGTAACCTTCAGAGGGAAAAATAAAAAGCTTTAGTCATTTTCTGCACACAGTTGCCAAAGCATTAAAAATAAAGTTAGATGGCAAAAGACTGCTTACAATCATGTGTTCCCCTGGCATCCAGGCAAGGTCAAATACAGCATTTGAGTGAGCCTGCCATTCTAAAAGGACAACAAAAGCCAAGATTAGTTCAGTGCATTGCAGCTTGCTATTTTGCAGAAGACTAAATGACATCAGACATCAGAAATCTTGTCAACAGTTTGCCTTAGGCATGAAAAACAACACAGAACAATTAATCTACTACTGCTGTTTCAAAAGCCCGTTCATGCTGCTGCTTTGTAAAAAAGACTCAGCAAAGTATGTGGAAGATTTAAGGACTGCCTACATTAATATTTTAAGGACTTGCAAAAAGCTTTCTTTGATCCCAGCAAATCCCATACTTGTCACCATGAAGAAGAAGATTACCTCGTATACAACATTTACTCAAGAAGAAGATCACCTCGTATACAACATTTACCTTTAAAGATGAGCTCGCTGGTGGACTGTGCTTCAGTATCATACAGTCTAACAAACCCTTCTTCATTTGCAACTGCCAGTATGTGCTCCAAATTTGGGGCTGAAAAGAAATCGAAACGTATTATATTATGTAGCTAATACATAATCACGCCCGTGCTCTTTGTGAAGGGCCACGGGTGCTTTAAATAGGGAATGCAGCAAACATATGGCTGTGAAATAGACAGCATTTACATAGCAATATAAATGTTAAAATACAGAAATATTGGCAAGCATCTTTTCTAGATGTTCCATTCAGGAATGCCTATACATGGGTAATCGAGTAGCTCCAGGAGCAACTTTTGAGATAATGCCTCTTTCACCCACTGTAATAGTTCTCTAGTTACCATTTTCTGTATCTATAGTACATATCAACTACAGCTTCCGGCATTTTCCATGATCTCAGTTGGAAAAGCAGGGAGCCTCCTTAGAGAAATGTAAAATCCCATGCCAAAACTAGAGTGCAATGAATGAATGAAAAAGCTTTGCCCCGAAGATCTAGGAGCTTCATTGCTTACTCCTTCCCCCCATGATGGGGAAATGCTGTGTGGATGCCTGGGGACATCCATCCACTTCTGATTTCCCCCTTTTGTTCTCCAGGCTGTTATAACTTTCACATATTTTGAACAAAGCCCAGTTTTTCACCCAAGTAGCCTCACACTGTCACCAAGAGGACGTACCTTGAAACGGACACAGATGAAACGAAGAGACGTTAAAACAAATGCTTTGCAGTTGCTTGTTTGAGGGACTACTTTCCATTAGTATGTATAGGGCCACCACGATCCAATGTTTATCACGTGTTAGGAGCAAGCACACTGTTATCAACTTACTTTAAAACAAGAAATTCTGCTGACAGCAGAGCCAATACCCTGCCTCCCCAAGGGTTTCCAGAAAGTGACTTTACCTGTAGAAAATGTGCAGCCGAAAGGAGGGACGGGCATTCCGGTTTCCCCGTAAGACAGGTGGTCATCTTCTTGGCTGCACTGGTAGCTCTCCAGGAGATGCTGCAGGGGAAGCGCTGAGGATCGACCTACAATGGAACAGACGGACGGTAAGCGCCCCAGACGCCGCAGGCTCGAGCGCCAGGAGTAGCGAGGCGGCCGCCGGGGCTGTGCGGGCGGCCGGGGATGGATCGGAACGGGAGGGTGCGTGGAAAGGCGCGGTACTCACGGGCTGGCGCGGCAGCGGCACGGCGGAGCAGCGCTCGGCACAGCATGGCCACAGGGACACTGCCGGCGCGCGGCCCGACAGCTCCCGCCAAACGACCAGCCCGCCAAGCGCGCCGCGGGCCCTCATTGGCCAGAGGCGAGCGCGCCGCGCCGCGCCCGCCTCCTCTGATTGGGCAGCGCGGGGGCGGGGCCNCGCGGGTGCGCGTGCGCGGGGCCGGCGGCGAGCGGCAGCAATGGCGACCAGTGCGAAGTCCTTCCTGGCCGACGCGGGCTATGGCGAGCAGGAGCTGGACGCGAACTCCGCGCTCATGGAGCTGGACAAAGGTGAGCCCGCGCGGGCTCGGGGCTTTCACCGGCCTGGGCAGCGGGGCTGGGGTGGAAGCTTTGCGTGGTGGGTGCCGCTTTATACACAGCGCGGGGCGGAGGAAAGACCCGGGGCTGGAGGTACCTGCGGTAATTCCTGCTGTCTCCTTTAGGCCTCAGATCTGGCAAACTCGGGGAGCAGTGCGAAGCCGTCGTGCGTTTTCCCAGGCTCTTCCAGAAATACCCGTTCCCTATTCTCATTAACTCGGCGTTCCTAAAGCTGGCCGACGTTTTCAGAGTGGGGTGAGTACTGTCGGCCAGATCCTGTCCATTCAAACGTGATCCGCAGGAGCGCACCGTGCCTTGGAGTGTCGCTGCATTGGAGTCTGGGATGTCCTGCTTGCCTGATAACACCACTGCGGTACCCAGTCTATTGAGGTTATGCTTGACTGAAGTTTGTTTTCCACTTCCGTAGTGGGCTTAAGTGGCTGTGAATGATAACGACACAATTCTTTTACATCTGTCCTGATTTGAGGATTCTCTCCCTGACTGATTCTAAGTTCACTGGTGTAAGTTCTGCTCTGTAGGCACGTTCAAATCATAATTCCTAAATGGATTAATGATCATATGTGCAAATTTAATCTCTAGCTAAGCTCAAAGTACAGCTTTTACAAGTGCCTGCTGTCTAAGTGATGTATGTAATGGAATCAAAGCTACTTTGTAAAAACTTACAAAGGTGTATGTTGATATTGTGGCATCTTCACTGTTGTCTTCAGGAAGGCAAATAAATTTACTCAGCACTTGACTGTGGTAGTTAGACCTTTCTGTCTTAGTCTTGGATGTGTTTTTCCGCCAGTTTGGATCCCTGTGTGTGCACTAAACAGGCATTTGCTTACACTCCTCCTCCCTGGTGTCAACAGGTTAATTTCTCTGGAATTGGGCCTAAGTTTGACACTACCTGAACTAAAAAATAAAGCAATAGTATATTAATAGCCTCTTTTTTATTACATCAACATACTAAAATGTTTCTAAAGCATAGACATTTCTTTGTTTTAATTTGATCTCAAAATAATGTTTAAATAATTTAGTATTTAAAGTGCTTGAATTTTTATTACAAAATAGCCTGACAAAGAAATTTGTGTATTTTCTAACAGGAACAATTTCCTGAGGCTGTGTGTGCTGAAAGTTACTCAGCAGAGTGAGAAGCACTTAGAGAAGATCCTCAATGTGGATGAATTTGTCAAGAGAGTTTTCTCAGTAATCCATAGCAATGATCCGGTTGCTCGGGCTATTACACTCCGGTATGTACGGCATGAGTGATTCTGATTTACTTCATATCTGTAGGTAACTATCAGTGTGCTCACCTGGAATAATGAGACCAAGTGCAGGGTGCTGTACCTGGGTCAGGACAACCCCTGGTATCAATCCAGGCTGGGGGATGAACAGATCAAGAGCAGCCCTGCCCAGAAGGACTGGGGGATGCTGGTGGATGAAAAGCTGGACATGACCCAGCAATGTGCACTGGCAGCCCAGAGAGCCAAACGTGTTTGGACTGCATCCAAAGCAGTGTGGGCAGTAGGCCAAGGAAGGGGATTCTGCTCCCTTCTGGTGAGACCCATCCTATAGTGCTGTGTCCAGCCCTGGGGTTCTCAGCACAGGAAGGACATGGACCGGCTGGAGGGAGTCCAGAGGAAGCCGCCAAGATGATTAGAGTGATGGTGCACCTCTCCTATGAGGAAAGGGTGACAGAATTGGGTTTGTTCAGCCCAGAGAAAGGAAGGGTTTGGGGTGACATAACTGTGGCCTTCCAGTACCTGAAGGGATCCTATAAGAACGATGGAGAGGGACTTGTTACAAGAGCCTGTAGTGACAGGACAAGGGGGAATGGATTTAAACTGAAAGAGGGGAAGTTTAGGTTAGATATTGGGTAAATTATAAGGATCAGTGATTGTGGAGAGCTGTTAGTCCTTGGCACTCCCCTGGAGAGGAGAGGCTTGATAAGAAACCTCCCTAAAGGTTATGGCGACCACTTGGGACACCCCCTAGCATGCTTTGCGCCTTTATGGTAATACCTTGTATCCAGTTGGCTAGTTGGTTCCTACCCCGCCCCTACTTTTCCCCATAAAAACCACTGCGTTTGCCCGGGAAGGACAGGAGCTCCCGTCCCTGGCCTCCCCTTCGCAGAGGCTGCCAGAACAATAAAGCTACCTCCGTGGAACAGCCATACGGGTATCCTCGCTTCTCTCTGTCCCGAGTCGGCATGAGGGTGATTCGCAAAGAGCTGAAATCCCTAAGAGCTGATATCACTGCGAATCACCCGTTGCCTGGGGAGACAGCCTTAGCCCCTGTAAGAGTCGCTCTCTGCAAGGCACTCCTTAAGGCCGAGGCGTGTTGGTGCTGACCAGCACTGGCCACCCCTCGGCAAGTGATAACAAGAATAAGGTTATTAACCATTTATGATGGTGAGAATTTTGTGGATAAAAAGAACCAGGTTATAATCCACTTGTGATGGTGAGAATTTTGTGGGTGAATCCAGCAAAACCGAATTTGCAGTGTTGAAATTCTGCATATTCCAGAGAAGAAAGCTGGATCTGTTGTATGCATAACCCAGACAGTAGCTATATACAATATATGATATCTTGCCTAGGATATGTTTAGACCAGGTGAAAGTGCTTCCTTTTGTGTCAAAATAGACTTTGTTAACTTGTAACCAGAACTTACATGAACCTTGTTATAGTTGCACCTATTTTTCATTCATCATTGTCCTGGCTAGAAGTTTACTGCTTGTTGGTCTCTGATCAATAACTTCTAAGGAACTGCTTTTATTACTGCTTGCTTTGAACTTCTGGGAATCAAGTGGGAAAAAAATAAAATTAATCTATCTTTAATGTCACTGTCCTGCTGGGTTGGTGTGTGTGTCTCTAATGCTATCCAACGTGATCCTCTTAACTGCCTCTTCCAGTCCCTGTACAGGGGAATTCAAATGTGAAGAGAGCACTTTCCTTTCTTCCTTTATATTCTTTTCTTATCTCCATGTAGAACTGTTACTGATTTCACTACTGGAAGATGGGAGGCATTAACAGGACTTTGATTGATTAGCTCATATGTCTATTTCTTCTTTTGTTCAATATTTAATTTAAGATTATGCTTTGATGGCCTGGTGTCTCAGAAATCTGTAAATCCAATATACATGCATGTTTTCTTGGAGTTCCACTTCAGTGTTCTAAGATTACAGTTGCCTGAAAAGTATCTTTGAGATATTTTTGGCAAAGTATGGGTTGATTTGCTACTTTTTTAGCAGTTACACAGGAGGTGTTGCGCTATTTTCACTAATAACCTTATCTTACATCAGTGAAAGATCTTGGAAACAAGTCATGCCCTAGTGCACTCTTTTAAAAGTTTTTGGTAGGTTTCTCACTGTGCCGGTTTCATGCTAAAAGGTAGCAAAATGTAATTAAATTTTTATCAAACCTCTGACACAACCCACATGACAAAAATCTGTTACATTTATTTGCATACTTACTTCTGGTATTTGTTTATTTCTGTAGTAGACATGAAAGAGCACATATTTATATAAAAAACAGCCTTTTAACCTGTCTTTTTGCATTTCTTTTTGGTTTCATCATTTCTTCATGATCATTGTTCTTCCTGATTTTGCTGTGATTTATTTCTGTAGGATGTTGGGCAGCATGGCATCTATCATTCCAGAAAGGAAGAATGCACATCACAGTATTCGCCAGAGCTTGGATTCCCATGATAATGTGGAAGTTGAAGCTGCTATATTTGCTGCTGCCAACTTTTCTGCACAATCTAAGTAAGATCTATTTTTTTTTCACTTGTTAATATTACAGAGAATGGAAACTCCATTAACATTGACAGTCAGAAACCTTACTGTTTTCTGTTGTGCTGTCCTTTACAGCAAAACACTTAATTATGTGCAATAACAATGTAAGGAAATCTCAATACAAGTTCAGCAGATTTTTTTTCCAAAAATGGAAAGCTCATAAATATGAGACTGCAAAGTGGAATAGCAGCTTTAATAATGAATTATTTTACAGAAATTATATTAGCAAAATGTAGTGCTTCTTGTTAGTTTTTGAAAGCTTTCATTTTATCATGTGGTCATGACTGTGTGCAGGGGTTCTGAAAGAACTTAGGTTTTGGCAGGCACTCTTTTGTGTAACTTTTAATTGTTAAAATACAGTTCTTAGTAGTTCAGTTGAATATTGTTTTTAAATTTTTAATTGCTTAATTTTTTATTTTTCATTTCACCTGGTACTTTCTTTTCTCCACAGGGATTTTGCTGTTGGAATATGTAATAAAATCAGCGAGATGATTCAAGGTACATGTTCATGTTGAATGATAAAGAGGAAAAGCTGTCATTTCTCTGAAAATTCTTTATTATTCATATTTACATATTTACATATTAGATACCAGAATGCTGTTGCCCTTATACTCAGGTGATTCTAGTTTTTAAATTAGCTGACCAATAATCTGCCCGGCTCTTGCATCTTCTTAAAATCTAAGTTTTTGAAGCACCCATTTGGTACAGAATAAAAGCTTATCTCTAGTGTGGTGAATAAACTTGCATAGACACAGGTTGCCTCAGATGAGTTAATTTGTGTGTTACCTGCAGTGGAGCAAGGAGCAGCTTTCTCAAACAACTATGAAAGTGCTTGGTAGTGCTGTCACTTCACACCTTGCTACTCTATGAATTATTTGAAGCCAATGCAGGTGTTTGCACAGTCTGCATCCAGCAGTGGTAAGCAATCCAGACATGCTCTGTGCCTCAGAACTGCCAAAAAAAGCCAGCCCGAGGACTGACACTCTATCTGTGTTTCTTTTCCTTTTTGCAGGTTTGGCCACACCTGTGGACTTGAAGCTGAAGTTGATCCCTATTCTGCAGCACATGCACCACGATGCAAGCTTGGCCTCCAGCTCCCGGCAGCTGCTGCAGCAGTTGGTGACATCCTACCCCTCCACCAAGATGGTCATTGTCACCCTGCACACCTTTACTCTGCTTGCTGCTTCTTCTTTGGTTGACATTCCCAAGCAGGTAATTCTTCCTAAGGCGCGCCTTCCACTTGAAATACAGAGTACATTTAAAAACCACTCAGATTCTGGCTGCTGATGAAAATAAACGGTGATGGCTCTGCTGGGTTGTTTGCTCTTGTGTGCTGTTGAGGAAGAGTACCCTGAAAACTGCTCCTGCTTTCATATTTTTTGCCTTTTCTGGTTCCATTTTCAGGTGACCCCATCAAACACACTAAGCCTTTTTTACAGATCGTAACCTGTCTTTCTCTGAATCAGCTGGGATTCAAATTAATTAGGATAGATGAGCATGCAGGAAGATAGACATCCTGACTTTTCCTGAAGAAACTTCAACTTGCCTGTGGAAACCAGGCTTCACTTTGCATTTCTGTATATTGTCTTGGGTTGTGGGTGTGCCTTTTGCCCTTCTTTCATGCAAGCAAATGAATATTTCAATAGCACAGAATGCATTTAAAACTTATTTCTTGGAGAACTTTGAGGAATTTCAATTGGTTGCGTAAATTAGGGACTATAAACCAAGTAATTGGAAAGCAATGATGGAAAAATACAATGCTTTTATGCTCTGATAATGAGCTTTGTGGATGTCATTTATAGAGCAGGTCTGAACAGAGTGACGCTTGAGGCTTATCCAGCTAATCCTTGTACAGGAGTCACAAAAATCCATTTGCTTTCTTTCAGCCCTATAGAGCCATGGTAGGCTGGTGTCTGTGACTGGTAGATAATGGCATTGATCTGTCTGAAACTCTCTGCTGTGGCTCACTTCTGTATTTCAGATTATGCTTTTGATGGTACTGGATCTAAGTCTACTGAAACAACATTAGAACCCTTACTGTGTTGCTTTTATTTTTTTAATGGCAGTAAGCATGGAGATTTAGGCTGTATTTCTGCAGCACAGCCGCCAATACTGCTTAATACTGATGTAACCAGGGTGGGGGTGGAGACTAAAACCACAGCTGACATGTTCATGCTTTTTCAAGTCAGTTTTGGCTCAGTGTGCTCAGCATTTCTTCTTGAGTGCTTTTGAAAGTACTTCCTTCTAGTAGCATCACTCTTAAACAATGAATTTATTTTGTTGCAGATCCAACTTTTGTTGCAGTACTTGAAAAATGACCCCAGGAAGGCCGTGAAGAGGCTTGCAATCCAGGATTTGAAGTTGTTGGCCAACAAGACACCACACACATGGAGCAGAGAAAATATTCAGGTCTCTATGTTTTTTAAGCTAAAGTTTATTGTGAAACTTCCCAAGGAGTTGTAGAATTATTTCCAGAAGAAAGGTTTGGGAGGTAAAGAAAGGAAAAACCTGCATCTCCATATCCTTAAGTTAGGTTACTCTGCCAGGCAGAGTAGCCAAGTATTAATGAGCAGTTCATAGAATGTCTTCAGTTGGATAAGTTGATACTCAAGGATTAAAGTTGAAGTATTATTACTGAGGGAAGGCATGTGCCATGCAGTAGGCCTTTGTGCAGTGAGGAAGCAGCTTTTCTATCTGACAGACCCACCTCAGGTAACAGACATGAGAGCCGACTGATTACACTGATCTTGCTACACTGAGTACATACCCATGCTCTGGTACAACACAGAGCCTCTGGGATTTGTCAAAACATGTCATCCAGCCAGGTGTACTTGAAAGAACACATGGAATTTTGATTTCATTCCTTAGAATTAATGTTTGGGTTTTTTTCAGTAGTAGCCTTGTGACTCCTGTTGTATTAAAGACAAGGTGTTTATAGTGCACCTGTGCTTTTTGGGGAAACTGGTTTTATACTGTAGATATCACTGCTGCCTTCTTCAATCACAGTTGCATGTGAACATTTTTTATTCTCCTTTCCCTTTTTTATGGTAGAAATTACTACGGAAAATAACTTCAGTTTAGATTAATGGGAAAGTAAATATTTCAAGAACTTAATGGCACAGGGTTACAGCTCTACTTTTTCCTAGGTCTTTTTTCCTGTGCTTTTGTTTCTCTTGGAAGTTACTTTTGTTCTGTGCTGTTGGAGCATAAGGCAGCTGGGAGGAAAAACTCTGTCAGTTTTTGTTAACAATCATGAGAAATAAAGCATGTTCTGCTTTGTCCCCAATTCTTGGAGATGATGATTGGGAGTGTGCAGAGGTTTTTGCTTTAGTGAACTGCTTTATTCTTCATAATGGGTTAACTCCATTTCCTAAGAGGAAACATATTTCCACTTAGGAATTTTAAAGAATTGCTTTGTGGATTGTTTTATGGGGTTTTTTTTGCAGAGAAAATACTACTCTATCCCATTATATCTGGTTAGTAGTTGTCGCAATACAAATGACAGATGTTAATAACGTGGTTTTCATTGTCATGTAGTATCTTAAAGTAAAGTGGGTGTCCTGCACAGAGAAAAGTTCCACTGATGTCAGAACTAAATCACTGACTAGGTTAAAACAAAACTAATTGTCTGAAGCTTGTTACTGCTTGCTGAATGGCATGCAGAAATAATAAAGGGGTTTTCTGACTTCTGAAATAAAAAGTCAGCATTTTGACTTGGGAAATTGTTCTTCGTAGTAATGTTCATACAATAGGGGCTGGAACAGACCACCCTTTCCCTCAGCAAGATCTGCCTCTTGTACCTTTTTACCAACACACATTGGTTAGTTTCTTCAGCATTTTAAGTCTGTCCAGCTTAGGTCAGTTGGGAAGTTTGGTCTCTGAACTGTGGAGGCTTCACTGATTTCTAGACATCAGCTTCAGAAGCTGTTGCTGCCTAGAGTGGTCCATCCTGCTAATTCCTCTGTGTTCCTGGCAGTCTTCACAGTTCCTGTTTCAGATATGCCCCAAGAGCTGATCTAATAGCACTGGAGTAAAACGTCGGTGTCTTGGGAGACATCGAGACTCATTTTCAACCCCAATTGTTGGATCTTCCTCTGTCTGTTGATGCCATTCTCTTCAGTGGATTAGCAAAACACTAACTGGTACAAATCACAGATGTATTTAGAATTTAACCCTTACACAATACATATGCATGATAAGAACACCATGGGGTATTTTTATCTTCTGTGGAACTAATTGTGCTGTTGCTTTTCTTTATTCAGGCTCTTCATCATTCAGTTTTGGCACACTCTAAAGCAGAATATACTTATATTTTCCATTTGTGTCTCATATTGCTGTCTCTCCTGTTGACTAAAAAAGCATCCAAAATCAGTGAATGACTAAATTGTGGGCAGTGTTGGCATAATGAATTGAGAACAATGTGCATTTTAAGAGTTATTCAAACCTAGATGTAATAAGGCCTGTGATGAGATCTGGCAAAAGGCACAAAAGTAAGACAGGAGCTCTACTACAAATGAATTAAAACATAAAATACACCTTAATATATTTATCAAGAACCTTAAACTCCTGTTGGACACCAATACTGCTAAAGGAAATGATACTTGAAACTTTGCTCTTCATATATATTTATATAAAACATTGCAGATGGTCACAAGGCAAAGTAATCAGTATGCCTCAAACTGTCTTAAAATATTTTGTAATATTTGATCAATGAGACCTGATAATATTTTTGCCACTGATTTTTAATTAATGACTTGTAATCGATGTTTCCTAGCATATAAGACCCACTGTCAATTTTCTGCAAGCCATAGCATCATTCTTTTAAACTAGATGCTTCAAGATATGACTTTTGATTTTAGTCCAGTGTTTCCTGTGGGAAGATCTTGACTCTCAAAACTTTTCATAGAAGTGCAACTAAATTTTTCATACAGATAGCTCATGGGAGGTCTTACCTCAGTATCTTTTTTCCTGCTGATTTTTAGGCACTCTGTGAATCTGCTCTTAACACTCCTTACGACAGCTTGAAAATGGGCATGTTGTCTGTTCTTTCCACATTATCAGGGACCATTGCAATTAAACAGTACTTCAGCAGTGCTCCAGGTAAGAAAACTGGCTTAAATGGTTACCTTTGGCATTTTGATAGGTTGGTTTTTTACTGATGTTCAGTTTGATCTAAACACTTTGTAGCGTATTCTAAAAGTAGTTTTGAAATTCAGAATGCTCAGAGTCAGACTGTGTTCATTGTATGTAAACTTAAAATGGGACACTGTTTAGTCATGACTAATCATGGTCTCAGGTTTTGTTTTGTGATATATGAAAAGTGTTTTTGCCTTTGGATCTTCAAGTTTTCTTCATTTTGTGAAGAAATTTTTTGCCTCTCACATGTCTGACCTGCATTGTACTGACGATGCTCTGAAACCATGGATTTGCATAATTTTTGAGTAGCAGGGAGGTTTCATGATGTGAGTGGGCTGGCATGTTACCCTGCCACCCTTGTGGGCATGACCTGCAGCAGTACCAGGTGAACATTTCTGCCTTGTGACAGTATTCTGGAGAAATTGTAGAAAAAGAGTAGACATTTAAAAGTAATTCAAGGTATGTTGTTCTTAAATTATGATCATGCTCTTTTTTTCTTCTTGAAAGCCAGACTGCCCTAATGAGTATTATGAGCTCAAATACATGGGCTGCAGAAATGGAAAGAAAATAGTTCATCCTCTTCAGTCATTCTGGCATGGCTAAATAATTAATACACTCACCAGCTTTTTTTAATCAGACATAATATTTCTTAAGGCAATATTTCTCTGAGTCCTGAAGCATCATCCTTTAAGTCCAAATGTTCTTTCTCATGTGTCTAACCTGTGTAGTGTTCAAGAATGAGACAGCCTCTGGTTTTGTCTGAAGAGAAAAAGACATTTTAATCCTATTGTTTAAACATAAGAAAAAGACCCTTAATGAATATAATCGTTTTGCAGAAATGTACTTAAAGATCTGTGATATATTTATGGACTGAGAAGTTTTATGTTCTGTTTGCCTTGCTTTTATTTAGGAGCTGCAGCTACAACTGCAAGATCGTTTGATTTGGTAAAACTAGCACAGGAGTGCTGTTACCATAATAACCGTGGCATTGCAGCTCATGGAGTGAGAATTCTGACCAATATATCAGCCTCTTGCCAGGAGAAAGGTAAGGGAAAGCAAGGGCAATGAAGTGGCTCTGTTTACAGTCAGGCTTATGCACTTAGCATGTATTAACTCATCCTGTCTGTGAACCTGGCTGTAAATCTGTCTGATCCCTCATGCTGTTTAGGGACAATGGGGACTGTAATCTAGTAGGGAATACTCCATGGGATTTTATGAATGGTTGGGAAGATTCTGTCTTTGTCTAATTTACAGAAAATTACTGGGCACACTAGAACTGGTGCTAAATAAATGCTTGTTTTACTTTTGCTGTAAGACTGCTGAATTGTTGGTCAGCTTTTGAAAGCCCTTTGCACAAAGTCTGTTGCAAAATAATAACAGGGCATTGAGAAATCTTTAGTCCCAAGATTTATGCATGCTATGCAAGTGTCACTGTGACTGCTGAATAGTTGCCCAAGACATGGAATGGCAGAATTGTTTCTCATCAAAGTAAGGCAAAGCAGAAGTGTTAGGAAGATTCTTAATTGTCATGACTGCAACAGCAGTGCAATCATTACACCAGCTGTGGTCAGAGAACAGAAGAGAACAAACTAACTCTTTTTAATCTTTTTCTTTTTGTAGATCTTCTGCCTTTGGAGCAAGATGCAGTTTTTGGCTTAGAAGCTCTTCTTGTTCTTTGTAGTCAAGATGACAGCCCAGGAGCTCAGGCAACCTTAAAGGTGACATTACTGTTGTCTTCCCCTTCACAGCTGTAAGTTACCATAACAGCTTGTATAACAGAGAGGCTGGTGTGCACCAGATCCTTTCTGGTGGAAGCATAACAGATTGGAGGGAGAAGAAGATTCTTCTGGTTTGCCCATAATCCAAGTTCAGAGCAGTAGAGAAACTGAGCAAAACTATAGTACAACTCCTCTCAGCTCTAGGATAAGAGGATTATTGCAGGTGGCAGGGAGCATTCTTCTCAGAGGAACAGCTGTAATAAAATGTGAACATTGGATGGAGGTGTGACTGGAGGACAAAGAGTGTCTTGGAAAGAACTTGCTTTTTTGAGATGGAGATGCAATGTACATGATCACAACAACTTCTATAACTAGTTTTTATTTACCCACTTCAGAAATTATCAGTAATTTTTCTAGTTATTTACCTGTAAAGACTGGTGGTGTGAGACTGCTAATGTTTCTTGAATTTGTGATGTGTCTTTGTGCTGGCAGCTCAGGGACGAAGGCTTGGGCTCTTAGAAAAATCTCATCTTTTGTAGAGTACATGGTTCTGAAAATACCAGATCTATATTTCTGCAGCCCTGCTTGTAGATAAATAAGTGTGCCTGGCTTGTTTGGTTTTGAAGACGTTGTGTTGATGGGACCTGTTGATTGTGTGAGTTGCAGATCACGCTGACTTGCATGGTGAAGCTGGTAAAGTGCCGCCCCCACCTGAGCCAGTCCGTGGTGGAATCCCTGCTGACACAGTTGCACAGTGCCCAGGACAATGCCAGGATTCTCATGTGCCACTGCTTAGCAGCCATTGCCATGCAGCTGCCTGTCTTGGCAGATGGGATGCTAGGAGACCTAATGGACCTCTATAAATTAATTGGACAATCTGCCACAGATAAAAAACAGGAACTCTTGGTAAGACCTCCCTTGATGGATAAAGTCTGTATAAACATCTGTGGATGGATTGTATTTAAAAAGTCAGCTAAAACATTTATTATGTCCATGTTGATGTGCCCATCTGTAGCCACTATTTTCAGTTTTGTTTTAACTTTTGGCTCCATATGTCAGTGTTCAGTGTAGAAATATCTCCTAGATGGAGCTAACTATGCACTGTATTCCATTAGATTTTCCAGCAGATGGCACTGCTTAGGCAAACCTGGCAATTGAAATTGTTGGGGTATCTCTAAAGTAGTGGTTAAAGGCCAAATGGCAGCTAGCTCCATTTATATATGGTGCTCTGAGGCAAATGACTTAATATACTGTAAGAGAGAAAAATGCTTTCATCACATCTATTTGGAGAAGAATTTGAATTTTAAAAAAGAAGTTATAAGCTTTCTGTTAATTTATTTGGAACATTTGAAATATCTCCGCTAAAAGGCAGAGTAGAGATTCTTTAAATGAAAATACTTTTATCTACAAGAAATACTTGGATTGCTCTAACTACTTAAAAGATATATGACTGAGAAGTTTTGCAGTTAAAATATATAGATGTCATTTTTTATGTAGTTTTGTGTCCAAAATAAAACAGAATTGGCTTTTTTTTCTTCTTTTCTTTAGTTACTGAAATGTAACTTTCTGCCTCACTCCTCCACTCTCTACTAGGTTTCTCTTGCCACAGTGATATTTGTTTCCAGTCAGAAAGCTCTGTCCACAGAAATCAAAACTGTTATCAAACAGCAGCTTGAGAATGCCTCCAATGGATGGACAGCCTACAGGATAGCCAGACAGGCTTCCAGGATGGTAAGTGAAAATACCTGGAGAAAAATGGTTTGCTGTGATTGAAGGGATGCTAGTGATTTTTTTGAATTGGATAAGGGAATAAGGAAAATCATAGGACTTGGGGGGAGGAAGTGAATGGGGGGGAAGAAAACAAAAATCAATTTTCTCTCTTAATTCCTTGGAATGCTGGTTCAGATATATATCATTCAAGACACTCATCCCATCAAAATGTTTTTTCACTTGTGTTCTTGAAGTATTTGAGAAGCAAGTAAGTGATGACCTGGTGTTTTCTTGAGCATGTACCAGAATTGTCTGCTCTTTGGAATGTGATACAGGTCATCCTGATGTTGCTTCTCTTTCTTCAACTTGAAGAAAGGAAGAAAAAGGTACTGTTTCTATTTTCCCTTCAGTAAATTCACAGTTGGGGTTAGAATTACACAGAAACCCTAGTATGAGATGCTGAGGTAAATTTCCATGTTTGTTTCTCATCTTATTGAATTATCTTGTGTAAATAAACATTGTACTTTATACAGGCTGGTATTTCTATAAAATAAGTATTTGTGCTTTTATTTGTTATTAGGATTGTCATGATCAAATGACGAGAAAAAGTTTCACTATTTCTGTTTTTAAGCTGGGAGTAGTTCTGGAGATGTTCCTGATTTCCTGTTTGTGTATGTTTTGTAGAAGTCCCTTTCATGTCCCCTTTCAGAAGCATTCTTGTCATTACAGGGCAACCATGACATGGCCAGAGAACTGTATCAAAGCCTGCTGACCCAAGTGGCTTCGGAACACTTCTACTTCTGGCTGAACAGCCTGAAGGAGTTCTCCCATGCTGAGCAGTGCCTTACAGGCTTGCAGGAGGACAACTACAGCTCGGCACTCTCCTGCATCGCCGAAGCCCTAAAATCCTACCATAAAGGAATAGCTTCGCTGACGGTTAGCACACGTCTTTGGTGTGGGGATGTTTCTGGGTACCGCAGCATGGCTCTTGGGTTTCTGCTCTTAACTCTCTGGAAAGTTTTTAAAATATGTCTGACATCTGCCAGACTCCGTTTGGTTCTTCTCTGCAGGCAGCTCAGTTGTAACACTGCGTTTTGAGAGAAAAGATCCTGTAGCTCAGCCAAGTGTGATTAGCCAGATTTCTCTTTGCTTTTCCTTCTCCCTCCACCCCTCATTTCCTGCCTTGATCAGATTGTATGAAATGTGACAGATCTTGTTTAATTAAGTTACAATTCTTTTAATTTTCCACTTCTTGCTTTGGCTGAATAAAAGCTATTGTAGTAGTCAAGCCTGGGAATTGGCCTAAATTGGCTGCTGTCTTCTTGAAATGTAGAGAAGGATTCAGTTGTCTTCCTCCCTCCTGCTGAGTTCATGTTGCTTTATATTTGACAATGTGATCTCATGGAATCCTAACAGCAAGATGACACCAGTTTAGTAAGAGGAGGGAAGACAATTCAGTCTTGTCAAATCCAGCTGGTACCTGCTTCTATGCAAATGCTTTCTGCTTCTCCAAAGTGGTCAAAATAGCAAGAAGCTGTGTGATATCTGTGAATGTAAAGAAAAAAAAAAAGCATTAATGAATAGGGACCTTCAGTTCCTACTGTAAAGTTTTTTCTTAAGAAAAGATGACACAGCTTCACACAATACTTGCTTTCATATTTTAGTTTCCATGAAGAAATCTTTACATACAGTTTTCTGTGTGCTTTTTCAGTGAAGCTGCTTTGTTATTTTTAGTTACTGGACTGTTAGGGTCATGACAATTCAGACATGAGTTTTCAATAAAGTTCAGATATTGCTATTTATTAACAAAATGCCCCTGAATAAGCTGAAATGACACAAATTTCTACTTTTGTTCTCTGAAAGATCCATCATTTCTGAAGTGTTTGTCTTTTAACTGTTGGCTGAGTGAATAAGGCCTTTAATTCAACACTTCAAGATTTCGCTAACATCGAGAAGACATTGAGAGGAGAACCTCATCTAATTAGATGTTAATATTTAATACAGGCAGGAAAATAACTTGCTTAAATAGGTAATTGTGTGATCCAGTAATTTAATTACCCTTTCCCTGGAGTTTGGGGCTTTTTTCCTATTGAAGGATTCCTGTCTTCATCCCTTCTGCTGACTTCAGTTCCTGCGTGTTGCACATAGTGCTTGTCTGGGTGCGGTGCCCTCCTTGGGGATGGTTGTGGTCCAGTGGAGTAAGTAGAGGTTTTGTATGTGAGCGAGGAGGAAATTGGGATTTACTGGTGCTTGTGCTGACTTGTTGCATCACTCTGGACAATTTCCCAACCATGCTTGAGTGCATCAGCTGTAAAAGGAGCCACTCACTGCTTGTCTGTAGATCTGAGCCTTTCCAAGGGGAGCAAAGTGCCATAAGACACATGTGACAGCCTTCCTGCTGAAGGCTTTTGCTGTCTCTGCCCTCTGACTTGAGCTTTCCCATTGCTGCTGTCCCAGTGCAGAGCGTGACTCAGCACTGCTGGTACCACAGGCCAGTGGTGCATGTGATGAACCTCATGTAGCTGCTCCACTTTGTAGCTGGAAAACACAGTGTCAGTAAATCTCTTGCAGATGGTCAGCCCAGTTCAGCAATGATGAAATACTCAGACAGTGCCTGATCTTGTTGGAAGATTTCTCAATTCCTCCTTGATAGACATAAAACTGTCTTGCACTGCTGTGTTCTTTCATGGGAGTTAGTGCACTAGAGGAAAAGAAGTCCCACTGCTTTGTGGATAAGAGGTTCTCCCTGTGGGAGAGCAGGGACTTGTCAGGGAGTGTATTGACCACAGTCACCATCTGTCTTGCTGTGTACTTGATTGTAGAGTTAGAAAAGATTTTAAATGGGTCCTGCTCTTTCTGGCATGGATCATGTGTCTCATTGGAAGCATTGGGCTTATTTTTCACTGCTGGTAATCTAAAAAACACTCAAAACTTGAACAAAGCACTAATACAGCTATTGGTTAAGTAGCACTAATTCCAAATATGCCGATAGCAAGTGGTGGTGTTTGAAGAACTTGGCTGAGCTGGAGAAATATTTCTGTCACTTTAAAAAAAAAAACTGTATCTCATTTATTGCCCATGGCAGATAAGGTAAATTGCAGTATTAATGAGACAAGCTTGTATTTCCATTTACAAGAATCAAGTCCAATTTATGCTACTAAAAATGTCTGGATTTTCTGATATAAGTACTTTACTCTTTAAAAGGATGTAGTCTCTGTAGAGCAATTACAGTGCAGTGTAGCTGTCTTCCACAGAGGGTTTTCTGAAACCCATCCTTGCAGAATAAACGGAACAATTCCAATTCAAAAGGGATTTTTTTGTGCCCTTGGAGAAGGAAAAGCAAAATAATAGATATGAGAGGCTTAATGGCTCAAGTATGAAATGGTCTTATTTTTTCAGTTGAAATCTAGTTCAGTACTTTAACCCGGTTGCAGTGGGCTGATGTTTCCTTACTTTAGCAGAGGTGGGCCAGTTCTCAGATGATGTGATGTTTTGGGAGAAACTAGTTAGCTGGTTTTCTGCCAGCAAAGAAATGGTTCTTAGCTAGGTTTTGGGGTAGGTTATAGCTT
Source organism: Pomatostomus ruficeps (assembly GCA_013400735.1). Lineage (NCBI taxonomy): Eukaryota > Metazoa > Chordata > Aves > Passeriformes > Timaliidae > Pomatostomus > Pomatostomus ruficeps. Next base: position 52,623 of record VYZT01033179.1, on the reverse strand, counting down.
CTTGCTTTGAGAAGTGACCTGGTGAGGAATAAGAAGCACTGGGGAAGATAGGCATGAGTCTAAGAGAAAGTCTCAGTGCTTTGTTTTGCAGAGGGCTTGTTCTTCTCAAAATCCAACAGTTTAAGAAAAATACGTAGTGGATTTTTGGCTTAACCAGTATCAAACCTTGAGTACTGCAGTTTACCCTCTCCTCAGTGTCCTAAGATGTCACAGATGCTTCTACAAGTCAGACAAGCTCTTAGGGAGCAAAGCTTCACAGAACTGTATTTCCTGAAAAATAGCAACGTGTCTACCCTCCTGGAGCTGTGTTATTTACTGTTCTTAGTTACCACTAGACTATGTCTCTTGCCTTCATCAAATGCAAGGTTCAGTGCCTTCATAGTGTTCCCATCCATTTCACAGTTTCAGAAGAATCACCCCTTCCTCTTGCCGTGGGTAACTTCAGCCAATTCTTTCGCTTCTGGCTGATGCAGAGAATTGCATTTTCAGTCCTTGTGTTTCTTGTTTGCCATCCAGTTCAGTGTTCTTTTTCTTATGGTAAAGACTATCTGGGCTAATGCGATTTGAAGCCTAGTGGCTTGGCCTTGGAAAAGGAAATAGGTGTCCTAATAATATTTTAACAACTTAAGTCACATTTGTTACAAGGGTGATATGCTTGGAATATGACTTAGTAATTATGTAACCTCTATGTCATTTATATTTAGTATGATTGAAATTGAGTAAACCTGTTAAATGTAGTTTTAAAAGAACAGCTTTTAGAATTGAACTTAAGGATTCAGTTGTCTGATGAGACTGTTCAGTGACACTGCAGTGTAATTTTATCATTTTTGATTTTGACCAAGTTTGCCAACTTTCCTATTACTGTGTTTCAGGCTGCTAGTACACCACTTAACCCTCTGAGCTTCCAATGTGGATTTGTGAAGCTCAGGATTGACCTTCTGCAAGCTTTTTCTCAACTTATTTGTACCTGCAACAGCCTAAAAACAAGCCCACCACCAGCTATTGCCACAACTATTGCTATGACATCGGGAAACGATCTCCAGAGGTGTGGGCGCATCTCTAACCAGGCATGTGCTCCTGTTCCACTCTTGTGCAGTTATGTTTGTGACTCTGGAATGAATTTTGCTTCTCAGCAAACTTCTTTGACAAAAGAAATGAAAAGTAGTTGTGAAGTGGGTTTTTTTGAGTAGAGGGGCTTGGTTTTCACCTGTGACTACGCCAACATCTGCCTGTAGCAGGCTGTGTTTTGAAGCTGAGTGTGCATGTGTTTTCTCCTCCAGTCACGCGTGCAGCTTCCAAGGATGTGCACGCAGCAAGTCACTTGGCACACTCAGACTTGCAGCAAGGCTTTTCACACCTTGTTTTGAAACACCTCAGACCCTCTGAGTACACTAAGGAAGAATATATATACCTGAGATCATTCTGCAACTGCTTTGGCTAAGTGTTGGCAACTGCCTTGGTACTGTACGGAACACACCAAGGAGGTTTGCTTCTAAATCCACGTAGTCTACAAGAAGGAACCAGTGGGTAGTCCTTGAAAGACAGCAGTTTGATTTACCAGCAGGGGATGGAGGAGGTTGTTGAGGGAGTTTTTGTTTTGCTTTGTTTTTAACCTGAGGAGGTTTTGTTGGTGCAGGAAAAATATCTGTTTAATGCATGGCTAACAGTCTGTCGCTTTGCTTCTTCACTCAGATAAAGATTACCAAGAACTTCATAAATTTTTCTCAAATATGCCACCTCATTTCTTCAGTGTTGTGTGTTACAGTGTGGTGGTTTTCTGGATATGTGGGGTTTTGTTTGTTTTGCTTTGCTTTGTGTTTTTGCCTAGTAACATTGTCTCTGCAGATGAAACACTCAATGGAGGAATTCCGAAACTTGGCTACACGGTACGGAGATCTGTATCAATCATCTTTTGATGCAGACTCAGCAACACTAAGGAATGTAGAACTGTATCCTTTTCAAAATCTTAGAATTTGTCCAATTTTCTTCTCATGTGGACAACATGAAGCGTAAGAATACTCTTTTCTATGTAGACTGCCACAAAGTCATTTTGGCAGCTAATTTTTATGTTATTAACTTTCAATTGCTTCAAACCTATTTGAAAACAAATATTACCATACTATTGTTTGGAATTACTTTACAAACAAGACACAAAAATTGGAGCAGCATATAACTTGGTATTTTCACAGTTCTTGCTCTGTTTACTAAATGAGTAATAACTGTAGGATTACTTCACAGAAGCAAGGAAAAGTGTAACTAAATACACTGCATTTCTTGCTTTCGGTGCCAACTTTAAAAGTCTTTTAACTCCTTAGTATTAACATCAGACAACAGCAGAGCTGCCTGTTGATTTCACATGCAATAGAAGCTCTGATTTTGGATCCAGAATCTGCAAGGTAGGTTTGATAGTTAACTCCATACTCCTTTTCTGCTTATTAATAAATCCTTGGAGGAGCTTCAAACCTAGGAATTCAAGGAATGTTCAGAAAGTTTCTCAGTAGATCCTTCTATAATTATATTCTGGCCAGGCTTGAGGATCTGTTGCTGCTCTGCTATACCTGGCAACCTGGGGACTCTGTTTTGGATTCTGTATTTTATACTGATTTTGCACTTGAGAGCACTGTACTGACTTGTCTTAAATATAGACTTAACTTTTAATCTCTCCTTTAGCCATTTATTTTAATTTGTGTCATTGTGTGTTAGATCCCATACCAGTTGCTTGCACTTGTAAGTGTACCTTAGCTTCCTTCAAAGTTGTAAAAATGCACTAAATTAGTTCAAATTTTTTAAGGTAAGGCCACTCTGCCTCTTTTTCTAACAGTTAACTTAAATCCACTCAAAAACAATGTTGAAGTACTGATGGATTGAGTCACTGTTTAAAACTCCCAGAGTTTGAGTGGAGATTAAATGGAAAATACTCTGGATAAAATCTCTGTGATTTTATAGCTGGTAATAAAACTGAGCATCCTAATTGACTCTAGTACTCATTATGAATTAAGCATTGCTTAGAAGGTGTATTAGTCAAATTAGTATGAACCTGGGTGTCTAGGAAATGGAATTGTATTCAAAGCAGAAGATTATAAACTTCCAGATTCAGTCTTAACTCTGACTGGCATTCTTGCTTTGTGTTGTGAGATTTTTATAAGTATTATAAACACTGCAGGGTTAAATAAGAGCCAGGGGAAGTAAGTATGCCGAAGTCTGTTATAACCATCACTGCTTCAAGTGGGAGGATGGGGACAAAACGTGGTGAATAAGTGGTAGTTAAGAAAAATTCAAATGTAAAAGGCAAGTTTTATAGTGGAAAAATATTAAAAAGACCAGAGTAAACGGTTTGAAAGACATTTTTTAATGGATTTCAGGTTGTAATGTCTTGTTGGGTCTGTTTGGTACTGTGCCTTCCAGGTTATGATGAGGATAGTTAGTTAGACACAATGAAAAGTTGGGCTTTTTTCAGTTTCCAGGAATATAGCTCAAATGGAACAGCTCATGTTGAAAGTGAATACGAAAGAAGAATGATGTCTGTATTTAATCATGTACTAGAGGAAGTGGAATCCCTCAACCGGAAGTATGCTCCCGTGTCTTACTTGGCAAGTAACAGTTTTAAATGTATATTGTGTAGAGAAAGGGGCCAAAACCCCAGCAATTCCATATATCTGTGGTTGGCAAGAAAATGGGAAGCATTCTCAGTTACTTAACATTACTGACACAAATAGTCTCTACAGAGATACACTTGTTTAAAAACATTTCAAGAACCATTTTGCTAAAACATCTGTAACCTTACTGGTCTGATTAAAAATAATGTTTTAAAAATTCCCATCCTAAGAGCACAGCAGATGCTGATAAGGTAACTACAGGTACTGCCAGGTCTCTGTCAGACCCCTCACCACACTTGCATGCAAACACTGAAGCACGTTCTCTTCGTTCATGTTCTTGCTCTGTAGGAATTCTCCCCCTCCCACACAGCAGCCTAGCTTTGGTCCCTGAGCTGGTGGTGCTGAGCACTGTGCTTTGTGAGTGTAGCATTTCTCTTACCAGTGCAGGTCATCAGAGAGCACAGTGTGGAGTGTGCTGGGTGCAAACAGTGAGCAGGCAATGCTCTCCTTCACAGGGCTGGTGGGTTTGTCTCTGACCACTAGTGAACATCATAGAGCTGAAGTGCATGTTAGTGGGAACAAGGTAGTTCGTTTGTCATGGCTGGCATTTATTTGCCTGGTTTCTAAATCCAACAGTCCTTACCAATTCCAAACGGAATAGAAGAATGGGTCACGTAAACCACAGCAAAGGTAAACCCTGTAAACTTAGTTGTGACTGGCTCCACACCAAGGCAGCTTTGTGCCTTCAGTGGCCCTGCTGGTGTTCATCTGGGCCAGAGGCATAGTGCAGCAGGGAAAGGAAGGGTAGACAAGAGGCTTAGACCTTAATTATTGCATTGCATTAAGTTGTCATAGATGGCAGTCTTGTTTGCTTGGAGGGGAGTTGTTTTTTGAGAGTTTGTGTGTGATGGTTTTGTGTATGAGCATTTCAAGCAGATCCAGCTCTGCTGACTCTAACACTAGGACTGGAAAGATTTGTATTTTTCTTTTGCCTGGCGTACTTGTTCTTTCCAGAGCAGAATACCTCCTTCAGTAAGGGACAGAACATGAACAGAGAGGCTGAATGTAGTCGCTGTCATCTTAGTGGCTGTAATTCTATGACTGTATTAATATAATTTTGGACATAAAATGGAACTTCCTGCTGTTTCAGTACCTCAAGTACCTGTCTTATTCCTGTGTCATGAGTGACACTTTTTCTCAATTGTTTTGCCTCTCTTTCTTGCAGCATACAGCTTGTTTGTGCAATGCTGTCATTGCCTTATTGAAGGTGCCCCTTTCATTTCAAAGGTACTTTTTCCAAAAGTTGCAGTCTACAAGTATTAAGGTATGTACTGCTCAAATATGGCCTCAAATTTCTCTTTACAGAGTCTTTACTTCATGCGAAAAGCCCTACAAAAGGCACAAAGCTTCAGCATTTCTAGTGAAGATACATAACCACAAATAGCGTTTGGGTTAATCTGTTAGGAATAACTTGAATAACATGTATGTGTGGTCATTCAGAACCACTAGGCTGTGACTAAGGCAAGTGGGATTCAGTTCTTTGATTGCAAAGCCTTAAAGACAAAATGTAGCTGGAATTTTTGTTGATTCTGAGTCTGCAAAGCTAAATAATTCTGGTCCTGGGAAGGCAGCTTTTATAGATTTGTATGGGTTTTTTTCCTTTTCCTTTAAAAAGCAATGTTGACTGTATTGGAAGAAAATTGTCATATATATCAGCTCACTGACTATGAATAACTATACATGACTGTGGTCATAGGTTTTTTTGTTTTACTCAAGTGCTTCTTTTTTCTGGGAGAAGTGAAAGCCTTAAGTTTTTTAATACTTACTGCATTTTGCTTCTTTCTTCAGCTTAGTATACTTGTGGCTATTTTGTGGAAGGTTTTTTTCCACATCTTTTGAAGAAGTGTAGTGAATGAAACTGATATAAAGATAAGATCTGGTATTGCTGATGATGTTTATTAATTAATATAGTAATGAGTCTCTGATAATGTCTGTGTTTCCATTTGCTGGTTTTCCTACCAAACCTCTTTGGAAATTTTTCTATAAGAAGGTGTCCGGTTTCATCCTTGAATTTTGTAGCTTTTCAGGAGGCTTATAATTACATTTTGATCTGTTTACTTGTGTTCCAGCTTGCTCTATCCCCATCTCCAAGGAACCCAGCAGAACCCATAGCAGTACAGAACAACCAGCAGTTGGCCCTCAAGGTGGAAGGAGTGGTTCAGCACGGATCTAAACCAGGCCTTTTCCGTAAAATCCAGTCTGTCTGTCTAAATGTCTCTTCAGTGCTGCAGAGCAAGTCTGGGCAAGACTATAAGGTATGGATAGAATAGAGCCAGGAGTCTTAAGCTTTTTTGCTGTGTTAGGTTCCTGTTCTTTTGTTTGACTCTGGGTAGCAGAATTTCCAGGTTTTCCAGGCTGAAATGAATGCGTGGTTCTGTAATCCTTTCACTCCTGACAGTTGACGTTCAAGCCCTGGCCAGAGCCAAGCATAACGTGTGGAGGGGATCTGGGATTTTTAAGTCTGCAATGTATCAATACCTTTTTGTAACAGCTCTTCTTCCAAACAAAGAGGCTTTGTGATGTTCAGAACAAGTCATTAGGAATCTGCTTGAGATGAGGAAGACTCAACCTAGTCATATATCATATGAAACTCTAGAGGGAAAAAACCAAACCAGAAGTAGATTATTCTCTACCATATAGTCTCTAGAATTTTTTTATAGTCATTTTAAGGTTCTTTGATTTTGTTTATGGAAATTGTGAGGACAGACTGTCCAAATTAAATAGCATCTGAGGAGAAACTTACTAAATTTTAGTCAACAGTTTTATCAAAGATTGCATGCCTGAGGTTTAGGTTCTGCTAATATGTGATAGTGAAAAGCTTGTTTTAGTGGGTTTTGGGGTTGGGTTTTTGTTTGTTTTGTTGTTTGGGTTTTTTTGAGGGGGAATAGGAGAAAGCTTGTGAAAGAACAGGACTGGGAAGTATGTAATGTTTGACACATAATATTTTGTGGAAAGGTAGAAACTCAGGTAGGAGATGACTTGTTAGCTTGTCAAGCTGTCTCAAGCATGCACATGTATTGGTTTAGGAAAATTGAGGACAGATTTTTACTTTTTTTCTCCTCTCCAAGTGGAGAGCTGAACACTTATTTTTGGCAGCTTTATGTAAAATGGTGTTTTAACCTTCCGTCTGTGTTCTCAGATTCCGATTGACAACATGACCAATGAAATGGAGCAGAGAGTGGAACCTCACAACGACTACTTCAGCACTCAGTTTCTCTTAAACTTTGTCATCCTTGGCACCCACAACATCACAGTAGAGTCCTCTGTGATAGATTCAAATGGTATTGTCTGGAGAACTGGGCCTAAAACGACTATTTTTGTTAAGTCTCTTGAAGATCCATACTCCCAGCAGGTTCGTCTCCAGCAGCAGCAAGGGCAGCCTCCGTCCCAGCAGCAGCAGAGAACTGCGTACTCACGCTTTTGATTCCCAGAAGTGACTTCATTCTGCTCAACTGGTATTGCAGTTTTTCTTGGACACTTCTTTTTTAAAAAAATTTTTGGAAGACTTTTTATTATAACCTTCTCCTAGAAAGTCTCAAATGCCAATTTCTTGCTCTTTAAATTATCTGACATAAATTTGAACTTGGTGCAGCAGAGGCAGCTGTTTCAAATCTGGAGTCGTGCTCTTACTATAAGGACTTCTACCTGATTTCTAACTTTGTTTACAAACCTCTTCCAGCAGACTTCAGAAATTATGATAGCAAGGGACACTAAGAGCTTGCTGACTGGTACTTTCCATGCTGGTGTTTTTTGAAGCACATGGGTTCTAATGTTGGGCTTACAGGACATTGGGAAACACTTTGGCTGGTTGTACAGACATGAGCATAATACCAAGTTTGTACCTTTTAATGTGAGGTAATTGGCAGGAATATCCAGGGGCTCTTTTTCTGACATTTTAATAGCAAGTTCCAGTATTTGGCTGGTGTATGCATGTTATTACAATTCATCAGTACTACTTAAAGCATGCAGCTGAAAGAAAAAAAATTGCAGTTCCCTTGTGATACCCAGTCCGTGCAGGTGAAGGAGACTGCTTGAGGGGTTGCTGTCTGAAGAGTCTTGCAAGAGGCAGAGTTTTAGAGGTGGGAATAATCACTTTCTCAGATGATATGGAAAATATTATTGTGTTGTTTTTGAATTTTCATGCATCTGTATTTCTGAAGCCTTTTGTTTTGTTGGGGTTTTTTATTTGCTCTTTTAAGAGGAAAATTAAAATGAATGACAACTTGCAAGTTAACAGCTTTGTTTTTTAAAAGGAGTCTTCTACACCAGAACTTTGTAATCTTGTGTACTCTTTGACCAATTTGCTAATCTTGTTACTTTTGCAAGATAACTTGAAATAGAATTTTGCCAATACTAGAAATGGATCCAGAATAATTTTGGAAATACACTACTTCATATATCATTTTCATGCTTCCTTTGTGATATAAAAGGCTGAACTCTGTGTCCAGACTCACAGGCAGTAGATCACATAACATGACCTTCGCCTGGTCTTCATAAATAGTCTCTGCTTATCACTCTGCAGGAAAGTAGGACCCCTTTCAGTGAGGAGGAGGAAGGATGGCACTTCTTACAGACTTCACCTTGTAAATTATTTCATCCCTCTCATTGAAACAGGAATTTTTATTGTTATTATCTCAGCAGATTCCCATGATACTGTTATTTCTTCAGGCTGATTTCAGTGTAGAGCTGCCTGGAGCTTACAGATTTTGCTTGCTTCAAGTGCAAAGAATATGATAATGAATTGCTGTAATCTGAGGCTTCCTTTGCATAGCAGGATGAAGCATTTTTTGCTGTGTTTTCCCATAGTTCCTCTTGGCTTGAGACTGTTAAAAAAATGGTGATACTAGATGTCATAATATCTTGGTCAGGCTGTAATCCTAACTAGAAAAGATAATTGGGATGCAAGGTTGAAACAGAAGACACAAAATTGGTGAAAAGTTGAGCAACATCCTCCTTAAATGATTTTTCCTTTTGAGCAGGAGATACAAACTGGCACTGCCATTCAAGCTGACTGGGGAGAGTGGTGGTTTCTCTATAGGTGGTTCCATGCCTATAGTTTTATGTGTGTGTGTATATATAGACAGCTGTATGTGCACCTGTAGCTACACCTAATGAAATGGTCCAGAAGGAGATGATTGACCCGGTGTTGTGTATGCTGGCTGTCAGACTGAAGATCTGAACTCTTTGTGGTCAGTTGGGTTTTTTCATTAAAGCCATAGATCAGTGTCTTTACCACAAAACCCTCTGTATTTTAATACCAAAAAAAAAAAGAAAAAAAAAAGACTAAGAGGTCAAACAGGTTTTTTTATCCTGCATAATGAATGTGTGTTTCTTGCTCTGTTATTGACTAATGTGTTGCTGGAAACTTGTGGTGCTTCCATTCCAAAACAAGTCAGAAATTACAAGACATTTCCATGCTGGGTAACATATTTCTCAGAAGTCATGTGATGTTCACATTGCATAGCTACACATATGAGAAGCCTACTAGGGAAAAAAATCAAACAACTTATCCAGGGAAAACCTTGCTCTGGCCTGAGACTTAACTGTCTGTGAGCTGGTAAGATTAACCCTGCTATAGTTGAAAAAATTGTTCCTTCTCCAAATAAGTTTGCTCACCTGATCTGAGAAGACTCTAGAAGTCCAAGAACTTCTATCAGTTTTAAAGCCAAGCAAATAATAATTGAAATCTGAGAATCTGGATGTTAGGTACAGGAGATTGCAGGGGGAGGAAAATTGTAATTACTGCTTACTGGAAATTAGCTTGTATAGGAAAATGGCTTGCTGTGCAAATACCTGCATTTCTAACAAACTCTGAAGGATTTCTCATGCTGTCTCATTTGCAGGTTAGTTATATGTGTGTGCTGATCAGGAAAGGCCCTGGACCTGTTAGGAAATTGTCCTTTTATGCAAGCACAGTGTTTTATGTTTTGTTGGATTTGTAGTGAGGTTATTCTTTAGGCATGTGTTTTGTTTGTTTTCTAACATGGTGTACTTTTATTCCTAACACACTGGGAAATAAACTTGTCAGACAGAAACCATGGGGTTTATGGCAAAGAGTGGCTCAAAATACCTAAAGAGAAGTGCAGAAGGGTGTTAGAGTTACAGCAGTATCCAGAAAGCTGCTGTTAGAGCTATCAGCAGTGAATATGATCCTTGACTATTAGTGGAAGCAGGGAGGTTATTCTTGCTTGATTCCTGCATTCTGTTTCTGGTGCCTGTACTTGAAGATGTGCAACAAAGAATTTGAAAAGCATTTCTAAGATATGGACCCAATTTAAATCTCCTTAGTGTTTCTGAGTAAACAAAGCAGTAACTTGATTACTATGCATAGCTGCACACTGATAATGGAAGACAATTCAGATCTGTTTCACTTACTGGCAGAAGAAAGAAAATATTCAGTGGCTAGACATTGGTTCTGAGACAGCTGTTAAGAATTCAATCAACAGAAGGGCTTATGCAGACAGCTATGTCATGATCTGTTCCTAATCATTGAGATATGCTTTCATCTAGCTTTGATAAATTGTTGGGCTGAGCAGGAAGAGATGATTGAATGAAAATGATTGGAGGTGCTGATAATTGTGCAGTTCAGCATTAAGACAAATAGTTTTTGTTGCTTAGGCTCTATAATTTGACCTGACTTCTCCACAGATGGTGCAGCCAGTTACTCTCAGAAGTACTTGCTACTCACATTCCTGTAAACATGTGCTCAGGCATACCAGAAAGTGTCATTTCTAGATTCCTGGCTGATCCCTTGCTCCAGGCAATGTGGAACTGAATGCAGGGGCCGGGAAGGAATGTCCACTGTCAGATTCTGCCTTCCCCTGGTATTTAGAGTGTAATCTCCTGCTAAGGTCGGTCAAGTGTTTTTCAAAAGCAATTCCCAAAGTTGCACTCATCGTGGGTATTTGTGGAATCTTAGACTTCCCTTCCTATTTTTGTTTCCTTGGACATGCCCTCATTTTACCTGAGGACTGAAATGCCTTAATACAGCTACAGTTTTTGTATTTGATAGGGCATATATTTTTACTTTAATCCTGTGAAACTGTACAGTAATTGTACAGGTCTAGAAGCAAGTTCAATGGTTCTTCAAACATATGCATAAACTTTTAAGAATTATTTTATTTAGTGATACCACAACTTTAGTTGAAAACCCCACCAACCTACTAAAAGAATTGATAGGATTTGAATGAATCATATTGCATTCCTAAAATATCTTTTGAGTGATATTCAGTGTGTGTGTGTGTATGCATATAGAGAAAGAGAGATCTCATACAACACAGTATGGTGGCATCTTGCCTTCAAGTTAGCTTCGTTTCTTTTCTGGTTGTTGTCTTTCTGTTTGCCTAAAATGCTTGCTGTGTCCTTGGTCAGCATATTTACACACATGTCCTTTTAGTTCCTAACAGCATCTTCTCTGAACAATCTGTTCCTTTTGTGGTAGTGCAGGTGTACTCAGGTGTCTGCACTGTGCAAACCAAGACGGCAGGGGGGAAAAATAGAGAGTAGAGGGGGAGAAAAACTTAGGAGCCCTACCAGCTCTCATAGCAGTTCTGAGTTGAGTAAAGCCCAAGAACTGGTAGTTCTCTCTGCTTGACAGCTGCAGTTCTGTGTCCAGCACTATGGCAGCTGCTCTTGCTTCCCACACACAGACGCCTCCAAGGACACAACCTGAGATGCTGAGCAAAAGCAGACTTAGCCAGCACCTTGGCGTTTTCACCTCCAGAGCAGAGAGTGTGACAGAGACAAAAACAATTCTTGAAATTAAAGGAAAACCGAGCATTACGCTGCTTTTCTAACAAGGCATATTATGCAGTGTTGCAGTTACCCTCTCCCCCTGTGAATTTTTAAGCCAGGTGCTGTTTTGTGTTACCAGGAAACCACCTATCTTAGTGACCCATGATGGTTCCTGAGTTGTTTGTACTCCAAGGAACATCTCCCTGACAAACAGCAGCTGCTCAAACTCACTGCTGAAGTCACAGATTACTGCATTTCAGTGAGCAGTCATCCCAGTTCTGCATTTCAGAAAGTTGCTCTACTCTGCTGATAGTCAGCTGAGAAATAGGAAGCATTTTTTTTGTGTTCTTATTTGCTTTTAGAATAAAGTCTTGACCTCTTGCTTGCCTATCTCAGTGATACTATCAAAATAAAGGACAGCTTGGTTGTATGTTAATGAAGTTTGTACTTAGCCTCAGCCTCCCGATCCATCGATCTTAGATCGATGAGCAGCGTTCAGTGAATTTTGAGAGAAAAGTCTTTCTGAAGTTAGAAACAGCCTATAACAATGCCTCAAACACTTTAGTCTACTGGACACCTAACTGTAGTAAAAAGCTGATTTTTCTTTTTGTCAGTGCTGAACTAGTGACCCAGTAGAGCAGTCAAGGAGATACTGAAGCTCTTTTATTATATAGGTATAAAACTTAGGCCATAGCCACTTCCCAGACTTAAAAATCATCCCTTTTCTTTTTTCCCTATAGATAGGGAGTCTTATATTTACATTCCCTCAGGTATGAGTGTGGAGTTCTCCAGAAGTCTTTTAAAACTTTGATTACTAAAAGCAGTTGTTTGGAAGGTTTTTCTAATGGGTATCAATAGTTTCAACAAAGTTCCAAAGAAGATAGAATAAAATAAGAGACTTTTGTGGGTCGGCTGATTTAAAATACCTTTGCTCAACAGTTTAAGTATGTGGCTTGCTGGTAATCCATTTTATAGAGCCCTTCCTTGGTTCCTAGAGGCTCTAAATTTAGGAATGCAGTTAATGTGAAATTAAGAGCTGTTCGTGCTTAACACACAGCTAACTATGGAGAAAACCCAAGGAGTAGCAGTTGAGCTGGAAGAGACTGGGATAAATATAAACTGAGTGTTATGTGGATGGATGGGCTCTGCCAAACATGGTGGGTGAATCTTCAGGGTACAGTTTCATGCTTCACTTGACACCATCTAGGTGTGTGGCACTGCTGAAGAGAGACTCTCTCTTGCGCTAATTCCTGTCTCCAGCTTTGCTCTTTGGACCAGATCGGGAGTTTATCCAGTTAAAACCGTTACAGTTCTATTTGGCTAGGGTGTTTTTTTTCAGCTGAATCAGGAGGTTTGTCATGTCTGACTGTACAGTGATTTGGTCAATGCAGTCAGTACATGAGAGGTGCTGGGGAAGACGTGGTGTATCCTGGAAGTAACAGTGCACTGCTGGACTGGCTGACTATGCACCTGCAGTCTATTTCTGTATTTAACAGGAGTCTGGAGGAAACAGTGTGTTCATGTACATCTGAACTGTGGCTTTTCTGCATGGGCAGCTGGAGAGGGCAGAGAGCACTGCAGGAATTCCCAGCCAGCTGCCCGGCCTTCCCGGCTGCTCTGAGTCAGCCCCCACAAGTGAGTGAGGTGACAGAAGGGAAGGAGTGCCCTTTGGAACCGTGGCTGGGACCAAGCCTGCTGCGAGTGTCAGTCTCTGCTGACTGAATGTGTCCTGGTTTGCCAGCAGTGTATGTGGGCAGCAGCTCACAGTGGTGAGTGGTGACGGCTTCTGACTTGCCTTGTTTCACCAAGTCCCGAAGTGTGCAGAGGTCAAGGTTCTGATATCACGTATTGCAGTTTATTCCAGTGTTACTCCTACATGAACACTCAAAAATTCTGGCTAAAGCTAGGCTTTTATCCCTTGGCCTGAAATCCACTGGCACTAGTTTCATGGGTACATATTTGCAGAAATTGGTCTATGCAAATGACAGTGTCCAAACTAGATTGTTGAGTGAAGTGGATGGAGATTCTCAGAGCTGGTCACCCACTTCAGACATAGAGGAAATTTCAGGAGTTGTAATAATTGACAAAAAATATCTGACCTCTTCAGAACGTCTTTCCCTCATTCCACAAGGGAGGAACAAAAGCAATTGTAATTAATTAGACTAATTATTGCTACTCATCAGTGAAGCTGACACATGTAAGCAGTGACCTGATCCTCCCTTCAGTGTGCAAACTCTAATTGTTTATTTCCTTTATCTCTCTGTCACCAGTAGTGAATTGATGTGCTTTTTCACCCTTGCAGAAGAAAAGGTTTGCCTGACAGCCTTCAGTGCCATGTGAGAGAGGTGCAGGAGCTTTCCTTCTTTCTCCTGCTGCAAGGGTTTAAGTTTTAATGTAATCAAAGTCTCTCTGAGTTGGGTAGGAATTTCTGAGAACATTAATCCTGAGTGCATCTAGGTAGTACAAGCCACATCATAGATCCACTGGAGAGATTTGTATTTCTGTTAGCATGTGTAAATTAGGTCAAGAACAAAAACATACACTGATTTTCATTTCTGGGGGAGTAGGGCAATAGAGATGAACCAGAAGAATAGCTTGAAGGCTGGATGTTGTATTTCTGGTATTTCAGCCTGACCCTAAAAAAAGCACCCAATTCTGTTTGTTTTCCTATGTAAAACAAAACAAAACCACATAACAATAACCCCCAAGCCCCTAATTCTTTGTTTTGCCATTCAGAGTTTTAGGAATTGCCCATGGTCATAGAAAATATTGTTCTTTTTTGTGGAAGGATATTTTTCGTATAGGAAAAAGCAGGACACAACTCATGAGTTAACTGTGCTGCAATGCCTCTAGTAGTTAAACTTGGCAAGATAACAAAACCAGTGCAGAACTGAAAAGGTAATTAATGCTTTGGAGAAAAAATATTTGTAAATGCTATGCTGATGAATCAATCTTTCTTTTTCCTTTTTTTTAAATTAAACCTTTTTTCAACAAAAAACAGTGTTGCAGATCAGGTACTCATGTTCAGGTCTGCCCTTTAATGACATGAGTGTACTAAATGGCAGATGGGAATGTTGATGATTCACTAAATATTTTTATGTGTAAACACTACCTCATCAGAAAGCAGCTTACCAAGAGGAATATGGAACCTGAAATTTGTTTTCAGTGAAGCCTGCTCTGTTGTACAAATACAGTGAGCTCTTGCTGTGAGAAGACAGATGGGAGAGCCCTCTGTGATGCCTGTCTGATCACCTGAGATGTGCCTTTCTGCTGCTCTTTGTGCTTTCTCGGCACTGTCCTTTCAGTCATGGCTAATAACAGCACTTAGAGGCTGTCCTGGTTTCGGACATCCACTGCCAAGTCAGCCCCTGTTTACCTGTGATGTGGTTTTTCTGATTCATGAGTGCTCACCTACATGTGACCACTTATCTCTTGCTGCCAGAGATGAAAATATTCTTTGCTATGAAAAACTGCTGGGAGCTTGACATCCTCTTCCTGCTGTAAATCTTTTGACCACTTCCAGCAGCTCCAAGGCAGCCCAGGGAGAAGTTGGCATTGACAACCTCAAATACTCTGCTATGCAATCTGAATAAATTTGAAAAATTCCACTTTTAATCTCTTGAGCTTTTACATTCAGCTGCTTCTCTACAGTCATGATAGCCATAAATCATGTTTAGCATAATCTCACTCCTCATTTTTATTTTTAGTACTTGACTCCAGGAAGCGTGGCTTAAAAAAATAATTTTAAAAGAGCCAAATGTTCAGTAAAATCTGTCCTTCCAAAAAGATTCTTAGACAGTTCAATTTGTTTTGGTTTGACCTTCAAATGCCCAGTCTTGCGGGGCTGTGCCTGATATTTGGCCATTCAAGGAGTAAAGGATAAGCAGCACAGGAACTTAGCAGTTTTACAAGCCAAGTGTCTTCCACTCCATCCTGCGGGTGGGACTTGGACAGCACTTGTGTGACTTGCAGGTGACAGTTGATGGCAAATTACCAACTTAAAAATTTATCACTGTAATTATCACCTGTTTTATTTCTTCATCTCCACCCTTTAGAAGAGAGAAAAAAACCCAGCATCGTCTGGTTGTGCCTATAGAAATGATTACAAGTAATCAAGTTATTTATTTAGTATGCTAGAGTTTAGAAATACTGAGATCACTGTGAATAAAAACATAACTCATTTTGCCCTTTATCTTTACTTCAGGAAGACTTAGACCAGTGTTGCAAAGAAGCGGTGGGGCCTGGGTTAGTCACAGCAGTTTAGCAGTTTGAGCAGTGATTCATTTGTACCCATTCTTAGTTCTGGCTGGGGTGTTGGTAATGAAAAGCTGACAGCTGAAATTAGAGGACAGAGGTGGAAAGGACTTTGTCCAGCAAGAGAGCAGCAATCTACAGTTGTGCTGCCTGAGATTTAATTTGGTCACCAGTGATTTGATTACTCAACAGTCTGCATGGATTCACAAGCCATTCACAGGAATTTAATTTCTAAACAGAATGTAGACAAAAGTTTCCTTTAAAGGCAGGACAAACCCCCCCTAACTGTAGTAGGGTTGACACAGGGTGCAGGATCTCTGCCATGGTTCTGTGTTGGACTGCTGTTAAAATGAGGTGCGTAATTCATGCTCAGCACAGGCAGTTGAGACCATGACTCATTTGTGCCTTGCTAAAATATTAAACTTCCAGGCCACTTCAATTACAAGCCTGGCAAGACATACAACCTGATACAGTAAAATATTTATCTGTGTAATCCAGGCAATGGCAAAAGAATCCCGTCATTACAAAAGAATGCTACTTGTGATTAATTATTTAATTAGTTTCTTTAATTATTTTGACTACCTAGGAGTAGAAGGAGCTGCAGTTGCATGGGCATTCCACTTACTAAAGTATTTTGGAGATGTATGAAAGCTTTGTATCTTTAGGAATTTAAGCCTTTAAAGTATTGGTGCATGTTACTATTACTCTGAAGGAGGGTGGAAGATAAGAGAAACTGGACAAATTTACACTTCTGTAATAGCAAAGATTAAAGATGAATTCTGAAGGAGAATCTGAAAAAGATCTTGAGGTATTTGAGTTTTGATGAGGAGAAAATACTGACAGTGCATTTAATAAATGCACTCAAATAGCACATGTTAAGTAACGAAGCTCTACTGATTAAAGACTCATTTAAATGTGCTTGATGATTAGGTCTAATGTAACAGAATTAGTGCTTCTGAATTGCTAAAACGGGAATCTTGTCCATGAGCATTCTTTTTAATCTAGCTGGTAGCAACAGCTAGATTTTACATGCACTATATCACAGATTCAAAATTCAATTTTTTTGTGTTTATATAGGCAGCCCTGTTGAGCTCTGCTTGCAGACAACAGATGTACTTAGCAGTGGACTTTGCCTGGAACTGAATGCATGCAAATGGCTCTAAATGTGAAACTGTAGAATGCACTGAAAAATCTGAGTATTCCAGCTCATGTTTCCCTGCATAATGAAGTCACTGACTAGCATGATCAGATTATAAAAAGTCATCTTCAGTGTTTATACAATACCTAGGTTCAGCTGAACTATTTTGAATCAGGAATTCATATTGTTTATCTTGTATGTTCATTTATATCCTTTCATCATGCATTTGCATACACTGTGATGACTTTTTGTGGAAACCCTGCAGGATTTTTATAACGGATCAGCTGAAATTCAATGTGATCTCAATCAGCTGTTACAGGCTGGGTAGGATCTCAGCAACACAGCTCACAGGGTGAAGAGCTTCTGTGAACAAGGGTACAGAGAGTTTTTCTGTGATACTCAACACTCTTCTACTGGAATAGAATGTTAATCCATTTTTTTTTAATCTGTTTTAAAGATGGTGACCGGAGACTGTAGGGTTTTGGCAGCTGCTGATCTCTCAGCTGCAGTATTGCAAGACTCAAGTTGCAAGTCAATGTTTTTATCTTTTTGTTTTGACGATAAAGTCAAGTAATGGTGTTTTCTAAAGCCTCTGGCAAATACTGGTGAAGAATGACTGCTCCTGGGTGTGTTGGTTACAGTAGTGATTTGCAAATCATCCTGACTTTCTGCAATGGTTAAGGCTTCTTCAGAGTGTATTATGTAGTGTATTTGAGCAATCCTGATCAACTTTTTTCTCTGCAATCTATTGCCTTCATTCTGCAAATTCACAAGTAGTTTCTACTCAGTGGTGTCTTCATTCAGCTGCCAACTTGCACTTTTTCATCCATCTCCTTGAAACATAATCCATAGCTTCTAACAGGTCATCATACAGAGCAGTGCTTGCACCCAGTCCTTCCAAATACATCTAGTGATTCTTTCTGGAATTCCCTGAAGTTATGTTTGCAAAAGCTGTGATGCTTAGGAGTTTCTGTCAGAGAGGAGGAGGGGCAGGATGAGCTGGGAAATGTTGTGCATGTATGTGGTGGGGCAGCAGTACAGCTCACCCTGTCTGCTTTACAGTCAGTGGCAGCCTCTGCCTGACCACGTGTGTTAGGGCTGCTCCCTTCCTTCCCTGCTCACCTTTCACAGGGGAAATTTAGTGGCCAGAAGCAAGTGTTAGGGTGTCTGGCAGCATAATGAATGGCAGAGGTTCCTCACCTGGAATGTTAGCCTTTCTGCTGTAGATTTGGACACGTGTAATTTATGTTTGCCTGCAGTCCTAGGTACTGCTGCTGCCAGCTAGGAGAGCAGAGTCCAGGGAATGTTTTCGTGTGCTCATCTAATGACTGATGTTGGTTTAGGTTTGGGGTTGGTTGGCTGGGGGTGTTGTTTGTTTGTTTTTTTTAATGTGTACCACAACCTTAGGGGAGGGATGATCAATCTTTAAGGAATGTAACAACTCCTATACTACCTCCATTTGGAGACAGAAGTTACCACAATAAGAGTGTGTGTTGTAGGGAGTGGAATGTGCAATACAATTTACGTATTCCAAATTACTGGCCTCCACTCCAATTTGAGACAGCAATAGCTGGTGTGGAACTAGAAGGTGTTAAACCTCTGCTTCCATTCCTCCTTGTCTTCAAGAAAAGAAAGAGTTTATCACTGGGCATGGTAGATACTCCTGGAGATGCTCATGTCTGAGACATTGCCCTGGCCAAGGCTGCTCCCTGCTAGGTTGTCAGCTGATAATCTCAGGCACCAAGATAGTCTGGAATTCAAGGACCAGCCCATAGGATGTCCTGTTTCTTCACCTGTCAAGCTTGAGAACCCTTACTAACAAGCTGTAACAAATGCAGCATAATTTGTTCTTCAACTGTTGTTTATTTTTGTGTTCATCTTTAGTAGCTTTGCCTTGGTAAGTGTCTAACTCAGTCATCACCAAGTATTAACAAAGGAAAAGAGGATGCAAGGCTTGGTTTGGGAGGCAAGATTCCTTGGAATACACAAGTACAGAGAAGAGAACATTAAATAGTAGGTTAAATACTCAAGCCTATGCTCTGCTGTATCTAGCTATTTCTCCAGCATATTACTGCTTTGATCCATACTTACAGTTTGCCAATCAAAACACATTTTATGACAAGATAATACTTTACTTACTTTTTCACATTCTTGCTCTGACTGGGACTTTCTGCTTCTCTGTAAATGTTTGGCCTAAAAGGTTTGAATTAATGTCTTCTCTTTAGACAGAGGCTGCCATTTTGAAGTGTTATCTGAAAGACATGCAATTAATTCTTGACCTCAATTAAGTCCGTACAAAGTTCTCACAGCTGAGTGTGATAAGCAGTTACAGTTCTATGATACTGAATTTGCTGTGATGAATCATTCAGCATTAACACAAGGCACATCTTGTTTGATAATTTTTCAGAAACTCAACACATCAGCCTATTCTGTCTTCTCCTTCCTTCCCCCCCTCCAAATCTAGCTATAGTGGCTTCCACTGCTGCCAGTCTTGACAATTATAAGTGGAAGGAAATGGAAAGATCTGAATAACCAGACTCAAAGCTGTATTCGTTTAACCTTTTTCAACCCCCAAAGCTAGGGATGCATCCTCACCTGAACAACGTGGTGAGTGTCCTGCTCAGAGCCTCCAGCTTCTGTTGGAGACCTTGGGGCTATACGGCAGGGAAGTGAAAGCTGGGAGCTTAGAGAAACTTTCATTTGAGACAGTGTGAGATGAGACATGAAGCACTGGTAGGTCGACCAGTTCCAGCCTGGGCCACGTGGGATTGACAAGGGGGTGTACGGATCCGGAGGAGCTCAGTGAAACTGGGACTACTGATATTTCTATGTGGAGAAAAAGGGATTACAGGTGAGCAGATGGTTGAAAGTTATCTTCAGCTTGCATCACTTCTGTTTAACAAAGGGAGTTTCTGTTGTGTTTTTACATTCTTTAATATTTTTTTTCTAAATACATAGATTAATAAATCTAAGTAAAAATAGCATTACAGTTATATCTGTAATTAGGAAACTCTATAATTTTGAAACCTTACTTTAGTTTCCCTCTGCCTTTTTGTTATTAGACTTAGGCTGAACAAATCAAACTGAGTAATCCCTTGTGGTCTGGCTGGATTCATCTATGCCATTAGGATTGCTTTTCTTAGCCACAGTTAACGATGGTGCGATGGATTTTATAACATTTTATTAAGTTGAAATGCATCAATAGCACTAACGATAAACAATTGTATTTTAGGAAGAACAATTTCCAGCACTTACTGAACATGCCAGCCTATGGAGCTTTTGGGCAAGACTTGACTGTGTGGCATGAAAATAGGGAGTAATTGTCCCTTACAAATACGTTTATGCTGTGGCACAGACTTAAGGAAACTGGTCTTGGGTGTCTGTGGTAAAAAATATATAGCAGCATTACTATCATCTAGATTAAAATTCCTCTTTGACTGATGACTGTTGCTTAGGTCTGTGCTGTTGGCTGGTGTAAATCAGGATAAAGTGATTTGGATTGGCTGTGGGGAGGATGGGAACAGGCTTTATTATTGATGCAAATCATAGGACAGGGCATGGTGCCTCCTCCCTTCCTCTCCTCTTGAGCACATTGGACCTGCCCCTGGCTTAGGATGACAAACTTAATATGAAACCAGATAAGATGCATAAGGATTTTCTGGAATTCAACCTTCTCCTGCATCTATGGAAAAAGAAGGCTTCAGTTTAGACCTAATTGTGGCCTTGCAGTACCTGAAGGGAGCCTACGAGAAAGATGGAGAGGGACTTGTTACAAGGGCATGTAGTGACAAGACAAGGGGGAATGGCTTCAAACTGAGAATAGGAAAAAATTCTTTACTCTGAGAGTGGTCAGACACTGGTTGCCCAGAGAAGTTCTGCAAGTCCCATCCCTGGAATTGTTCAAGGCCAGGCTGGATAGGCTTTGAGCAACGTGGTCTAGTGGAAGGTGTCCCTGCACATGGCAGGAGGCTTGGAACTAAATGATCTTTAAGGTCCCTTCCAATCAAAGCCATTCTGTGATTCTATGACCTTTGTCTCTGGAGGAAAAAAAAAAAAAAAAGCCAGATATCATTTAATGCCTAACTGATAGTGTTGTCTACCTTAATTAATGATTACTTATTAACCAGTGCCAACAGTATCTTCAAGTGAACCTTTCCCAAAGAAATGATTAATTGCTGTTAACAGCAGACATCAGTATTCCACATTCAGCAGAGAGACAGCAATAGTGTTTTTCAGGCAGGTAGCGAGGCCACAGAGGATGTGGGTAGCTTGAATGCAAATTACGGTGTGACTTCTCCTTTTGGATTTCCCAGTGTTGCATTATTTCTTCAGTCAGCTTGAGCTTATGCAAAAACTGTATAAGCAGCTTGCAACATGGATGTGATGATGACCTTCTTTGGGTAACCAAGTTAAACATAGTCTTGAGGAAGCTCAGCAAAACAGTTGCAAAGCTGCATATGGCATCATAAGACAAGGAGGTTGCATGCTGTGCTAAATTGGGGGAGGGAAGTTTTTTAAGAGACCTCTGTCCTGATCAGATTTCAATGATGGTATTTATCTTCCAAAACTTGCTTCCTGGAAGTGCACAGTGGACCTTGGATCAGACGTGATTAGTTTGTCCCCAGGTCTTCAGTCAGCTCAAATGGGATGGATCTTTGCACTTTGCCCAGTGCTGTCAGAAATCACTGGAATTCAGCCCATGGACAGACTCCCCCACAAAGGCAGCTGTCGTTGTTACATTGGACTCCTTACTTTCTTTTTCAGCTAGAAAAAAGCACCACTTTCCTGAAACATCAATATTAATTTTAGATTGTAACAATACAGAATTCAAGAAACATGAGAAGGATAAAGTAGTGTGAATAACTCTTTAATTTTGTAACAAGCTGTTCACTAGGGATTTAAGTGTGAGAATCATCTTAATAACAGTGATAAGTATTTATTTAGTTCTCTTGTATTTATGGCTTGATCTACAAGCACTGACTTGGTGTTAAGAGTTTACCAAAACCCAAGTAGGTCAGTCTGGTAAATGCTGACCTGAAGTGAACTTGAATGAAAATAAGAGCTTCATCTGATCTTTATGCAACATATGAACTTTATGATCAGGACCATACAGTGTAGTGCTTAATTTGCCACTACAGATGGAGAAAGGTATTTGAGATTAATTCAGGGCAGTCAAATTCCTGGTTTTTTCTATATATATATATATTTTTTTTTTTTTAAATGGCTAATCACAGAACAGCATGATAACTAGAAAATGTTAGGAGTCCCATCTGCCTAAAGATGGGTTGGCTTCATCTCTGTGTTTGTACCATGCTTCCTTATGCATACTTAATGGACTTACCAAAAAATCTTGCAAAGTGCAAGCTTATATATAATCAGCATGTTATCACTGCCCGAAGTAATAAGATTCTATAGATGGGATTGTATGAAATCAATGTTACGGATAAAAGATTTCATAACCAAGCTAACAAAGAGGTTAAAGATTAATTAGCTGGAGTAACTCTAGAGCTCCTTTCTTTCAAAAAAAGCCAACAAACCAACGCAAAACAAGACCCCACAAAACAAAAGCAAACCCTCAGCTCAAACTTACCTCTGTGACAGTAGTGTCAATGGGGGGGAAAAGCCACCCATGTAACTGAGATGAGAACTCAGCTTTGTTATGCTCTACTCAAGCTGCTCATTGACTGACACACCAAGTGGGGCACAAACACATTCCATAAAGCAGTAAATGAAAGTGTTGATCACTCACCACCTGGCTGCATTGTGCTCTATCTGTTACCTGTCTTTAATAAGTGGCCTCTGCCACAGTCTTCAGTTTAGCTTTAATGAGAAATTGGACACCTCAAAACACCTGAATTATTCAGCTCACAATTACAGGTATTGGTATGGAGATTTTATAATGGTATGAAAAGGCATTGTAATAGCAGGAACAACCTCTCTGGTTTTTAAGATTATATTGATTTGGATGACTGTGAAACACATTATGAGTAACCTTACCAGGTGTGCATGTGAGTTACAGAACATGTGGCTGCAATAAGGGGCCTTATACTCCTCATATGCTGGACCAAGAGTAACCCCAAAAATGATGATGTGTTCATCTTATGTAAAACAGATTGAAATGGAAAATCCAAGAGTGGCATTGTGTGAAGGTTAACAAGCTCTGCCTAAGTGGAAAATTATGAGATTTGCATACAACTGGTAGAAGAAAGGGAGTGATGGCTACATCTGCCTCACCTTCTGCTAGTCTTGACTAGGTGGCAAGTTGTTCAAATGTGATACATTCTGGGTTTTGCCTGTCTTACAAATGCTGAAGGTCATGAACAAGATGACTATACTGTTGTTAACCAGCTCCAAAATTCCTTGATTTGCTCTTGTTTTGCTGTAGAAAGAATAAGTACATTCAGATATTAATGTACCCAAATTCTTTTGGGAGATCAAGATCACCTGCACTGAAGCATCTTATTGCTTTGTCCCCCTTTGTAGCTTATACTTAGAGTCTGTTTAGATTCTTTGTGGTGGAAGCAGTACAGATCCTGGTTATCACACTGCTCTTGTGCCTCAAAGGAAACAAAAGCATCCAAAAACAGTTAAAAACAAACCCTTGACAAATCCTAAATAACAGCATACTTCTAAATATTAGAACATAATCTCCACCTGAAAAAAGTTCATGAACTATTACTTTTTATGTGTCCACCATACACAGTAAATCTATTTTGACACCACTTTGGACTCAGCAAACAATTGGAAAGCACATGATAAATAAAAATTTGGTATGAAATGGGACAAAAATATATTCCCATAGAGAATGCCCAACTATGCTGGCCAATTAAATTGAGCAGCAGCAATCCACCAGAGGAGTGCCTTCTGAAAGGTAGAGCAGGGAGGATGCAGTACACATGTTCTTGACAATCTCACTTTATAAGGACCCAGTTTGATACAGGACTTAGTAGATGGAGTGATGGGACCACAGCCAGCCCCAGCATTAGACATGAGTTGTCTTCTATCTTCCCCAGTATTTTTGATACACTGATAATTTTGTACACTGATTTTGTGTAGCCCTGTCTTTCATGTCACATGGCCTCTTTGGCTATGCCTTAGTTTGCTCTGAAGACACCTCAGAAGCTGTGTGTCAAACTTTATTTTTTACTTTATGTTGGGCAGAACTTCAAGCATTGCACTGAGTTGCCTCACTGGAGCCAGAGGTTCTTCTTCTGTCTGTGTCTAACAGTATAAAGTTCCCTTGGGCAAAATTACAAATGCAATAATGCCTGGTTATAAAATGTTTCCTTGGTCTCATTTAGGCTTACAAAAATTTTGGAATGAAATATTAACTTAAAGAGCTATGTAACAATCCAAATTGCATCATATTTAATGATTCCTGGTTAAAAAAAAAAACCAAACAGCAACAACAACCAAAGCCCATTTCATGTCAAATGCTGCTTTTTATTCACTCAGGAAAAAATATATTTTGTTTAGTCTCCCTTACACTAGTGATAAAAAAATGGCCCTAAAACAACTCAAGGCCTTAACATGGCATCCTGCAGTCTTGTTAAACAAGCACTGTCTAAGATCTGATGTAAACTCAAGCTAGTAGAAGGGAGAAGAAAAGTGTGCATTTATCATAAGCCTGAAATTTTTAGTCATGCTTGTGATGTTTTCTCTGAGGCCTATAATTTTTTTAATGTGAAAAAATTTAGCCTTTCATCCAAGAGTTGGGGAATATTAGAGAAAGTGAGGAAAAAATGACAGCTCAGTATGCTAGAGCCAAGGCAACTGGCAAGGCTGGCTTGTCCGCAGGTGGCTGATCTCGGTGGAGGGATCTGGAGGTGCAAGCAAGGGAAGGGAGCTTGTCAGGGGCTGAGATTCCATGTTAGCTCAGTTAAAGCCTTTATACATAAATTCAGGAATGTGACAAGTGTTAAAGTCAATGCCACAATTTACTTCCTTTTTAACTTCTGCTTCATGTTACCCTGAAGTGTCCTTAAAAGAATTAAAGTGCAAACAAAAGCATCTTTGACCAAAAGGTCAAATAGTCTGATAACATTTACTTCCTGGAGAGAAAAGACAAAAGGCAAGTGGCCTGGGTTTTACATTTTGTGTGTGATAAATGAACGTGAATCTCTAAAAGGAACTTGTGTGTCTGAAAGATTACCGAGAACAGATCTCTTAAAAAGCATGTCTTCTGTTGTATGACTATGGGAAAGAACTTGAGGTCAGCTTGCCACTGAACTTCAAGGGACTCTGACAAGCACAGTTCCTCCTGAGGTGCAACTGGAGTAACTGATACTGTCCTTTAAATTGAATAATTTACTTAGAGAAGGGAGGTGATTTTGCCTGTCTTAGAGAGGTTGCGATAGAAGCTACTGTTACAGAGTATTTTGGAAGGTTTAACTGTTGTAATAAAAATGTTTAGCGTTCTGAAGACAGTATTGCAAAAATCCTTCACACCAGGGTATTTGACACTGTAAAGCAGCTCAGAATTGAAGGTTAAATGTAATTTTTTTTTTTCTAGATCCTAAAACTTCCTCCCTTTTGTGTTTTGGTTTGTGTTTATCTTTTTCTCCTCTTTCTTTATTGCAGATTATAGAAAACATAGTTAGGTTCTTCATGCTTCTTTAAACTGTGACTTTCCCAAATCCAATGCTAACTACTTAATTCACTTGAGATGCTTTCTGTATTAATGTTCCCCTGAGTATATTCCCTATTTCATATTATGCATCTTCCAGCAGCCTGTGCTCTGCATGTTCCCATCTCTGTAGTTCCTTGTGGCAGTTTAGTCTACTTTCATGTTTCCTATCATGCTCTCTTTTTTTTAAATAAAATTTTATTTAATTCCCCAAGTAACCAGTTGAGTTTTTTTCTGAGAGGCTGTAGACAGTAGTTGTTTTCTGCTCTGTAGAATTTCTGAGATTTCTCAGGCTATTTTCTTGTCCTTGTTCTCTGTATGACAGAGATTGTGATTGGTAAAGGCCACTTTTACTGTCATCAGCACACGAGTGCATCCTCTTCACCCTTTTTTCTCCAACCATGTGGCATCTGCAGATACAGTTTGCTACAGTAAAAGCAAACAGGGAGAGTTGATTGAATCTGGTCGTGACAAATGAGCAGCTTTTGATTTGCTAATCCTTAACCCAGGCAGAGGTTCAAAAGCATTCCAAAACTTGCTGTTTCCTAACTCCAGAAACCAATCTTTCAGCTAGCTGGTGTTTACAGCTCCAAGTCTGGATTCCATTATGGCTGTGACTCATGGACCACTTGAATGTCTGCACTGCATTTCCTCCTCACAGCCACACTTACAGGCAGCCCTAATGCTACAGTAAAGTTGGAATGCAAAGATGTGCCACTGAAGGGCAGAATATGACAATGACAGTGGCTTAATCACTTCTGGAAGTGTACCCAGACATCAGAAACATACCTTCTCCAAAAGACTTTTGAGGAGTTTATGACTGACACTTGCCTGGAATCTTGCAGCCAAATCCAGTGTTCAGATCCAGCCTGTGTGGATTAAGCATCTTCCGGCCTATGCAGTAACCTGTGTATTGTTTAGGATGACTTGTTAAAGTAGCCAAATATAACAGATGTGTTTGTTTGTTACTATGCCACATTCACACCTCAGTAATAACATGTTTTTCCTTCTTACTGGCAGGAATAAGCCTAACCTTCTTTTTCTGTGTTTTTGGTCTGTAGGTGTTTATGAAGGTAAGTGGGAGACAACTCCAATATTTACTTATCTGCTCCAGCAATCCTTGACATCAATTAATCACCTGATTTTACCAATGTTCATGTCTGTATCTACGAGTTAATAAACACATTAAAATGTATTTTTACAATGATTAATAGTGACATCCCTGTCAGTATTTCTCTGAGGTTAAAAAGAAAAAGTTATAGAGGAGGTATTCAGTCAAAAGATACGTAAACTTTAGAGAAATTATTAAAAAGTTCACAAAGTGAGAGCTGCTTATATTAATATTTCACCCTCTTTTTTTTGCATTTATAGTAGTAAAATGACAAAACTATATATAATGAAAGCTCATGAAGCTCAGAGATTGAAAAATCCCAGAGACTGGAATTTATTTTTTTTTAAATCAAAGCCAAAAATCACTTGTGATACTTCTGGGCTTTGAAGTTATTGAACTAATAAAAAATTGCTGCTTTTAGCTGTTTCCTTCTTTTTATTTTCAGTAAAGGCACACAGGTACAAGTAACTCTGTACTAGAAAGGATTCTTCAGATTCTCAGAGTGGGTGATACAGCTGGCTTCTCAAGAGCGGTAAGGTTATTTAATTGTGCACACTTCCTAGGACCTGGGTTGTCCATGGGAAGGCCAGGAAATGAGGAATAGGGGTGGGTCTTTGCTATGAGCTTATTCAGCAGAATGCTAAACCACAGCTTCCTAAGCTCTAAGGCAGTCACTGACAAAGAATGAATGCTTTGTATGGCTGCTTCCCCACGTGCAATTCCTTTCTGCAGGATAAATTGCCTAATTCATTACTTGTCTAACATCATTTCTGCAGTCTCTCATTGGATGCATCAGATTTCAGAATAGTATTCCAAACTGTGCAGTGTGAATAAAATTAAGATACATAAGATTTTCTAAAAATTAATTGTAATTCATATTTTTAATCTTGGAATGATACGTAAACAAGGCTTCATTTTGCTGTTGGTTGTAAAAAAATTAAAATGTATCTTTAATTATGGCCAAAAAATTATCTTTTTTCTATCTGAGTATTTTGGAGCAAAATTCTGCTGAGAATAACTTTGTGTGTATACCCAGAGTTGTTTGTATGAGGTATATGGAAAAAAAACCCCAAACCAACAAAAAACTCAAGTTCTACTGACACTGGTAACACTTCAGAACAGCTCAAGCTGACTGCGTAATGATTACTGAGCACAACTGTCAGCTTTAACCCAGGAATAAAAATAACACAGACAAAAAACCATCCAGACTTGGAAACACTTATGCAAGATGTGTCCTTTTTGTCAAAAAGGTCAGCAGTCTAGTTTTGTTTTGTTTCGCTCAAATAGAACACGATGCTATTATTTGGTTACTTGCATTTTTAAGTTCTCAAATTAAATTTATTGGCAATAACAACTTTCTTTGCTTCCTGGAATGGAGGTTGGGATTTAATTTTATTGATGGTACAGTCATCTCCGAAGCCTCATTGTCTAGGAAATGGTAGATTAACTTTACACATGGCATGGTTAGTATGTGAAACCGATATAGTTTTCAGTTCAATTACTACAATTTGAACATTTTTCTTTTCTTTTTTCAGCACAGAAGACCTTCTAGTATGTCTCCTTGTTAAGGTGGTTTCAGCTGCTGCTCTTCCTCAAGAACGCAAGCAGAGTTAAAATCACTTGCAAAGCTGTTCTGCTCAGTGTAAGTATTTAAACAGTTGAAGTAAGCTGAGGGAACAGCCTGGTCAGGCCAGAGAGGCTGAAGGAGGTCTGGCAGTGCTCCTCCATGGCCTCTGCAGGGGTTACAAAGAAGACAGGAGCAGACCTGTGTCTGACAGGCACAGTGAACAGGCAAGAGGCAACAGTCCTGTATCGCCACAAGGGATGATGCAGTTACACAGGAGGCAAAAAATCCTCCCTCTGGCGTGGTTTTGTAAAGGTGAGGGTTCTCTGGATGGGGCTGTAAAGCCTCTCCCCTCAGCTGCTTTCTGTGCTGGGGTCAGACCATCGCGGAGTTATTTTGGAGGTAAAGAATGATGTTTGTGGCTGCTGGGGAGGGATTAGAGAAAGAAAACTGGAGAAGTTGATCTATAAAAAAGCACACACAAGTGACTTGAAACTACAAGGACAAGATAAAATGCACTGTTGCTGTCTGGGCCCAAGGGGCCATTCTGGTGGTGCTGAGGGAACCTGTGGCAGTGGCCTTTTCTACCTTCCCCAACTACCCAACTTTAACCAAAAAACAAGGGTGAGGGGGAGTTGTGGGGCCGAGCCGTGCTATTCCCCGGCCACAAAACCACTGTCAAAAGGAATCCACATGGGGCATCGCGTCCAGCTCCCGACCCTGCAAAGGTCCATCCCCAGGAGTCACACCATGTCCCTGTGAGCGTTCTCCGAACACTTCTTTGAGCTCTGCCAGGCTTGGTGCTGTGACCACTTCCCTGGGAAGCGTGTTCCAGCGTCCGACTACCCTCTGGATGAAGAGCCTTTTTCTAACATCCAGCTAAAACCTCCCCTGAACACCACTTCAGCCCATTCCCCCGCCCGGCTCCGGGACGGGCGCAGAAGCCATGGGGGGGAGCCCCTGCCCGTGTCCGCTCGGCGGAGCGCGGGGGTCCTGCGGGCCGGCCCGGGATGCGCTGCCGGACCCGTCTCTGTGTCTCTGTGTGTGTATCTGTGTGTGTGTGAGAGCGGGAGGGTGCGGAGGGCTGCGCGCTGCTCGGCGGGGGCGGTGCTCGATGCAGTGCCAGCCCCGCTCCCGGGCGGTCACGGCGGACGCGGCGGGGGCGGGGAGCGCGGCCCCAGCGCCCGGCATGAACCCGCGTCGGGGGCTCGGAGGCGGCGGCGGGGCCGAGG
>VYZT01033179.1:224-23084 GCA_013400735.1 Pomatostomus ruficeps | reverse complement strand
GGCCCGGCTCCTGTCAGCCGCGCCGGGGCGGGGAAGAGGCCGCCGGCAGCCGCCGTAACGCCCGCCGCCTTTCCGGGGAGGGGGAGATGGAGGGCGGCCGGGACCACGCGTGTGAGCCCCGCTGAAGTGCGGGCTGGGCTCCCCCGGAGCCCGGGGACGGCGGTGGGGCCGGCCGGGGGGTCGCGCCGCAGCCTTGGTGCCCACCGGGGCGGGGGTCGCTGCCTGCCCCGGTGACTCGGGGCGGCTTGGGGCCGGGGCCGTGGCCGGAGGACACCCGCACCTCGCCCGCTCGGGGAACGCTACCTGTGCCACCTCGCCTTGCCTGTCCCCGCTCGGGGAGCGCTACCTGTGCCACCTTGTTCTCCCTCTGCCCACAGGACGGTCCCGCGCCCTCCGCTGTGAAGACCATGGCCGTGACTCTAGAGCAGGCCCAGCGGGTGGGCTATACCTGCCTGAAGGCACTCCTCAGGTTCGCTTTTATGGTCGCCAATAACCTGGTTGCTATTCCGTCCTACGTCTTGTATTTAATTATGCTGCAGCCTCTCCGAATATTGGACAGTAAAAGCTTCTGGTATATCGAAGGAGTGTTATTTAAATGGCTTTTAGCTATGGTGGCTTCCTGGGGCTGGTGGGCAGGATACACAGGTAAGAATGTCTTATTAATTTAAAACGTATTGATATGTTAAAAGACTGTTTTCATAAGGGGATGTATAGGGGAATATCTGAATATTGTAGATATGCAGGATGTTTTTCTTTCAGGTGTCTTACACAGATGTGTTCCTGGGTCAAGATGCTGTGTACTGAAACATTTTTAAAATCATAGATAGAAACTTAGTATGTTTTAAGTGTTTCACAATCAGTATTTTGTCATAGTAAAATGAGAAACACGACTTATCCTTAGTATCTTGATCACTTTATTTTAGGGTTACATGAAAAAGATACATCTCTTCAAAAGAGAGTTGATTTGTACTGTGCATATAACTGGTAGAACGAAACTTTACTTATAAAGTCTGCGTATCTCTAAATCATCTCCCCTTAGAAATATCAGGAGACAAGGCTAGGAAGTGTGACACGAAGTTCATGTCAGAAGAGTAGGTCTTCTATTCCTTGCAACAGCGACTGTCTTTTCTGCCATCTCAGAATGCAGGGAAACATAGGGAACCTCTTTCATTCAAGTAGTGATACGCAGTGTTTCTCAACTCTATGACTCCTCATTTACTGTTAGCGGAGCTAATTACAGTATCTGTAGGGTTTTTCCCTCTGTATGCTTGCTTTGCGGTTATTATTGAACTTGTTTTTGCTCGTTTAGTATTCATAGGCTCATCAAGGTGATGGACTGAACTGAAATATTAAGGAAGGCTCTGGTCTTGTCCTCGAATGCACTGATTTTCATCCTGGCTAGTGCACTTTGTGCAAGAAAACAGCCATCAATTCTTTGTACGTGCTTTGGAAAGGGAAGAAATTAATCTACTGAGTGCAAAATATGAGCAGCCCTCCTAAAATTCTTTCCCTCTCTTCTGCCCAGGCTGCATCTGCAGGTCTTGTGTAAACAAGAAAAACAAGAAATGGCAGCACGCAGCTCTGGAGTCTGGTCAGACTCCTGATTAGTCAGAAAGTCAGTGTTGACCCGGACGGAGTCTTGTTAGGCAACAAGAGCTGAAGCCTCGGTACTAATATGCCTTTTGGTACCCTGTCGTGTGCCTTTCTGAGATTCACAGAGTTTCTATGGATACTCTAGGTGAGCTTCCCGTTCTTCCTAAGGAGATGGTGGCAGCAGCAAGCTAGATTTTGATCTTTCGGGCTAGAGCTGTTGCAGCGTTGCACTGCTTCAAAACTGCCTTGCCTGGTACAGCTCAAGCTTATCCAGATACGCTGTTTAAAAACCTTTTTATATGTTTGTATTTGCTCATTAAAAGAAGTCCACATAGTGTTTGCAGTGGCAGGTACACTTGTAAAAGTCTGCTTTATGTCTTAAAGCACAAAGGCCTTCCAAGAGGAAGGATTAACTTTCAAGGTGTCGTGTGTATCATTAATTGGAAATGGGAAAGTTTATGGCCATAATGGTGATGTTAAAGTCATACAGCATATGAACCTGAGGATTCATTGTGTATACTGAATGTGCTGGTTAAAATTCATTGTCCCATGACAATTTTTGAAAGCAATTTCCTCAGGGCAGTTTTACTGCTGACTGCAGAACTGTGTGGTTTCTTTTGCCTATTGCTTGGAAGGTGGTCTTAGCATGATCTGCATATCCTAGAGTCTTCCTGAAGCATCTGTTGGTTGATGTTGCTGATGTATCTTAACAATCTGAAATCATTTGTTTTACAGTCTTGATATGTCCTAGTATATTTGTTTGAAATATTTACACACTGCTATGCAGAAGTGTTTTATGGGATGGTGTATGGGAAAGGAGGCCCTTCTTTTTGCTTTTCACTATGAAGCATGGCTTTTGGGGAGGATTTTAAGCAAATGCTTGTATGAAATTTTAATTTAAATGCATTTTATTTGACATGAAGACGTTAACATGTTTTATACTGAAAGCTATGAATTAGCAAGAACAACTTATTTCTTTGCACTTTCTTTAACCTCATCAGTGCTCACCACCACATGCAGAACAAACCTGGAAAGTGTATCGTTCTGTCTTCAACATATGTAGACAGGGTAATCTGTGTGTCTTTTTTCAGACTAATAAGTTTATAAAAAACTGCCACTAGTCCCCTGTTTTTTATAGAGTATGACATAACTAACTCAGAACTGAAATACTGCTTTATTAGAGTTGGTGTCCAAGACTTGCAGTGCTGCATCTGAAAGAGACGTTGCTCCAGAATCTTCTGTTTTAAATTTCAAAAAACTAAGTCAAAGGTAGGCTTCAGTATGTTCTCTCTTTGGAAAAGTAAATACAAGATAGTAGGTATGCATGGGTTCATTGAAAAGTTTAAAGATTTTTCTTTTTAAGTAGCAGAGTAGTTGGTGAGGGGGTTTTTTGTTGGTTTGTTCTTTTTTAAGAGGGTAACCAGATAAATAAGTTTACTTGTCTTTTAACTGGAGGGAGTGGTCTGCTTCAGTTGTGTTGAAAGTGTCTTTTAGTTCTTCAGTTTATTTATTTTTTCGCTTTCCAGGCCTAGGTCATCTCTTGAGTAAGAAGTGACATAAATCATTTGTAATTAGGGACTTAAACTCAGCCTGCAAAATAGATTCAGGGCAGACTTTTTTTGCTTCTGTAATTTGTGTGTAATGTGTAGGAGAAAACTTGACAGCAAATGCGGAAAATATGGTGAGTGCTAGCTTATCCTTCTGGGCTTTGCTGCTGTTGCATAATTGTTGGTATATTTTATTGAATATAGCTGGAAGAGCTGAGGAAGAACTCATGAACTAGGTCTGCCCTTCTCCTCCTCGCCCCTGTCTAAACCTGGGGTGTTTTGCTAGGATCATAGAGGATTTATTACAGAAATTACCTGATCTGTGTCTATATCAGTAGCTCTAATCTGTGCTTTTTGATAAATGAAGGTGTTTCTGTTTGCAGATGCACTTGAAATTATGTAAAGAGGTAGCATATGACTGGACAAGCAAAATAAAGAAGGGAATGGGAAGAGAAATTGTAAAGGTCACTGTCCTCTCCCTAATCTTTTTCTTCTTAAGATGCAAGTATGAGAGAGAACTTGTGCATAATTGGTTTACTTTGATTTTTAAAGGGCAGAGTATGATAAATATCTCTGTTGTTCTCTTGAGCTCTACAGGGTTTCTTACGAAAATGTAAACTGAGTATCTTTTTATGAAGAGTTTTCAGATAGTCTAGCAATGTTATTTTATTTTTATATGATTTCAGAAAGGCCTTATTATAACTCTTCTAAATCTCATTATTTTTAAGGCATTTTTTACAAATGCATTGCTCTTGTTGGAGCTGTTCAGCCAGGGCACTTGGAATCTGCATATTAGTGTGATTTGAAAGGCACCTTTGAATAATACTTCTAAATATTTTCCTGCATTTGTTGGAAGATGCAATCTAAAAAAAACAAACTGGAGAGTGCTTGATCCTTTGTTGGCAAGTACCTTTCCCCCCGTACTATAATTTGTCATTTAATATATGAGTACACCATACACCAGATAGCCCTAAATAGTGCAGTACATGGGAGGAAGATGGAGCATATCTGTGGTGGTGAATTTCTGATGACCTCTTGCTCACCTACAAAACTAGATTTAAAGCGACCATCTTACAGATGTGATCTTCTTTGGTCAAGTATTGCAGACTAAGTGTAATGTCCATGTACCTAATCAAATCACCAAAAACAGGACTGCGAGACACAGGCTTGCTTTGCTTAATTAATTACACATAGACTAACTGTTTTGTTGCCTGTCCTGCTGTCTGAATGCAGGAGCTGGTAGGAGCCTGTGATGGTGCTGTTGCAGTATTGCAATTAGGAGTCTCAGGACAACAGAGTAATCAGTCGGCAGTGCGGCCCTGACACTCAGGATGCTGACATTCTGCTCCGCTCTGCTCCACGCAGCTCGGTCCCACCGTAGGGAGCAGTGCTGGTCCCCAGCCTGCGCCTCTGGCTGCGGACAGGGAGGAGCTGGGCAAGGGTGAGTGTCCTGTGCCTGCAGCAAGTATCAGCTCTTCTCTCAGAGCACCAGGGGAGAGGAGCCACGGGCTCTGCAGGGTTGTGTGCACCCGGAGAGGGGGTTTCTTCAGAGCTGTGCCTGGAGTGTTTCATACTCCAACAGCGAAGGGGATGCCATGACAAAACCTTGTGTTCCAGCCTCTCAGCAACACATACGGTCTTGAAGTAGCATTGGATAGGTCAGTGGGCTGTGTGCATATGAAAGAGAGTAATACACCTGTTACCACACAGAAAAACTCCTAGTGCTGTGAGTATGCTCGCTAGTGTAATGATGCAGTGCGTAATTAAAAGTGAACTAATCCTATGGTGTTGCTGTTCTGTGTCAGCCAGGTTGGTGACTAATTTTAAAGAGCATCTGTAAGAATTGTCAGATTTTGTCAAGTGAGGAGAATTTCCCATTCCTCCTCTGCTATTCAGCCAAGTAAAGAAAAACTGAGATTGAGGTTTTGATTTTTAGTTGTCCTCTTCTCTCTCTCCCTCTCCTCTGATTTCACTTTTATTGGCTGATTTATATATGTGATTAAGATGTCACTACTCTATAATTTTTTCAGTGGTCATACTTTTTTTCCTTTTAATGCAAAATCTTGTTTCCGTTTTATCAGTCAACAGCCTCAATTCCTCTAATCTTCTAAGAATGCAGATATTTTTGTCTTCCAGAGCTGTAAAAGATGCAGGTGGAGTTGCTGTGACAACACTTCCTCGGTGCAAACAACATTTGCTGTCTGCACTGCTTCTCATGACAGGTTTTCCCCTCTCCTCAGGCAGGAAGTGCAGCAGAAGCTGAAGGACAGCAGATAAAGTAAATTTTTTGTCCCAAATAGGGCAGACAGTGTTATTTCAGGAGACCTATCTATGCCTCTAACCCTGCCATTTGTTCTACCCTCCTCAGTTCCTACAGTTTGATATGTCACTGGCAGTGTTTTGGTTTTGGGTCTGGTCACTACTTTGAGGACTGGGCAGGGAGAGGCATGGGGAAACAGCTTCTGTTTTTGAGGTCAGGCAGTGTGTGAAATGGAGCAGGAAAATTGTTCTTGTTAACGTTTTCTTAGAAGAATGCTCAAAAATACCTGATGTGACTCAGTAGATTTGGGTAGCAATGTGCTGCACATAAACTTCTAGTTTATGCTGTGGTGGGTGTGTGTCAAGTTTCTAGACAATCTCTGACTTAAATGAAGCTCTCCCTGATGTGTAGGTTATGCTGAGTATTTCATTATCTAATCTTTTGGAATGACCCCTTACAGTGAAATGATACAATAGAAAAATGAATTATAAGCGCTACTGCTTTTGACACATCAGATTACATTTGCTGGCATTAGATCAACTACAAAGGAATATGGTAACTGTAACCCATATCCCCAAAAGGAGATACGGGGATTTCCTGGTGTGATTCCTCATGTTATTAGGAAAGCACAAGGGTCATTGTATAGCACTCTTTACAGACACATCACATGCACAAAGGAGTTGACACTGAGTTCACTGTACACCTTCCCTCCCCTTACGCAAAGCTGCAAGGGGCCTTTGCTCTGAGGCTGTGGTGGAAACAGCTCCAATGTTCCCAACTCATTCAATTCTGACCTTCTCTTATCAAGACAGCTCAAAAGTTACACACAAACTTCCTCTGACAAGCAGCAAAATGAATTCAAAGATCTTCTGAACACCTGTACAGAAAGGTGTGATTCTATACTTCTAAGTCCAGCAATGGCTGTGGGATGCATCTAAATTAGCTCACGTGCTAACAGCCAAAGAAAAACAAAGTTTTAGGAATTCTGTGTTCTCTTCCTCCTTATGGCTGACTTTGCTATTTTTAGTGTTTTTATCCCTCCTAGTTCTTCTGGGCCTTTGTTTTTAGCATATCTTTTCACACTAGTCTTCTTACTTCTCCCTTCATTACTGCAAGGATATGACTAAAAATACCTAAGAGATGTATTTCTCTTCTCTTTACCTTTTCCTGTTCTGTTCCTTGATGTTAGGCTTTTAGGAACCATGTGAGATAATTATAGGAAAGCTTTTGTCCAGCTCTGATTTGGACAAGCAGAATCTTAGGGAGTTAAATTCTTTGTCCGCAAATTCTTTGCAATGAAATTTTTTTTTCCACTTGAACAGTGTCATCGTGTGTATTGGATCATGTCAGAGGTGATGCCTTTATGTCAAAGATGCAATTTCTCACTCTCATTTAATGTAACTGTTCTAAAGCATGGAAGTTTTAAAGATTTTCAAGAAAGATGGAGAAAAAAAATTGAATGTTTAATGTGGAAAAGAAAAATTATATTCTCCAGCATTTTGGTCTGGGAAATTACTTTTTTAGAACGAGACTCAGATGAACAGAATACATCACTTTCCCTTTTTCTGTCATGTGTGTGAGAGGGACAGGAAAGTCTTGCCCAAGGTTAGTTTGGCAAGGTTTTAAGGTGCTGAAAAATGTAAGAGTTGTGCAACCTTAATCAGACAGGGTAGTTAGTAGATCCTTTGTGGAATATAATCTTAGTGGTGTAAGTTTCCAGTGCGAGCTGAGCCAAAATAGAGCTCCAAGATATGTAATCTGCTCGAGTTGGTTGCAGTGGGATGTAAACTCTGATGCTGAGGATGACATGTCAAATGCTTAGGCATGGAATTGCACTGCTCTTGCAGCCAGCACAGTTCACATAATAGTCCGGCCACTTGGACATGCACTTACTGAAATAAATAAGGCTAATATGTTTGCATTCCCAAAAATGTTCCATGACACCAGCGAGGGATTCTGTGTATGAGGCTGTTCTGTGTTTTTTCCTCTCCCCCCCCAAAGCATTTCAAGCAGGGAGTGCCCCAGAAGAAAGCCAGTCCCAGCCTTTCAGACTCATCCTACCACCATTGCTTCAGTGATATTGGCCAGATATTTAGTGATGTGTGGTGATCTGGGTCACAGCTGGCCCTGGCCCGTGCTAAAACTACCCACCCCTTTTTTTGCTGGGTGACTTATAAAACACAGTCCCTAACCCAGTTCATGTTGTGGGTGTGGTGAGAGAAGGTAGGTACAAGCAGCAAGGAGAAAGAGGAAGGAAGTGCATCTTTTGATGACAATACCAACTTTAGTGTATTTTTTGAACTACTGCTTATGGCCCCAATTCAAGAGAGCAGTCCTGTGCAGGATAGGGCTTTAGCATGTGAAGAAAGTGTCACTGAAGTAGACTTCTTCATCTTTTCTTACTATTTTCTGTACTGGTTCATGTTGTTTAGATTGGAAAAGTGCCTTCTACCATATTCTTTTAGAGGAGAAAATTAAGCTTAGGGTAAGTATAAAGGGCTAGGATAAACTGAAAACTGGTTGATAAAGGAATGAGAAGACCAGTGTTCTGGTGCAGGCTCAGCAGTGGGGTTCCTCTGAAGTTTTGTATATGTACTATTTGAGTTTTTCAGCTACAGAGACGATTGTAGAAAACCTCAGAAGTATGTAAGCTGCATGAATAGCAAACACAATGCAGAAGTTGTTTAGTGTCAAACAATTTAAAGTAATAAACATTTAAGTGAAGTAGCAGATTAGGAAAAAAAAGAGAATCATCCTGGAGAGCTTAGGGAAAGTTTTGTCTCAGTGCACAACTCTACCTTCTGTTATAAAATATGCAAAGAACAGGACAGAGAATAATACTAAAAAAAATCAGTGGTTCACCTTCACAGTTCAGTAGTTTTGTCTCAGTTGTTTTAAAGTTCTTGAAGAATTAAGACCTCTCTAGGAGGGTCATCAGCCTCATTAGTGCAGGCTGAAATCAAACCAGAGCCATTTAATTCACAGTTGAACTCAAAGTAGAACCAAATTGGACAACTTGGTGATTCTATTTCCTGGGCAGAATAGAAGAGATTCAATCTCCTTGACTCTGTGTAAAGGAGAAAGGAATTTTTAGTGTCCCCATTAAAAGATAGAACATTTCATGTCTTTAAGACTCAATAAGACAGCAGTACCTGGAGGTTTTGTTTAATTTTTTTCTTAAATACTTTCATTATGT
Source organism: Pomatostomus ruficeps (assembly GCA_013400735.1). Lineage (NCBI taxonomy): Eukaryota > Metazoa > Chordata > Aves > Passeriformes > Timaliidae > Pomatostomus > Pomatostomus ruficeps. The sequence continues at coordinate 14,488 of VYZT01033179.1, read as the reverse complement.
CTTTTCACAAACGCTTTACCAGATAAGGCCAATGCTGTTACTTCTTTTGATTCATATAGCATAACCTGAAAACTTCTTGTTTAAATGTTACAGTTCTAATGGGTAAGGGATTGTCCCTATTTAAGGAGTTTAATAGTTCATAGCTTAGAGACTCACCTCAGTTTTGTAATTTAAGTAAAGGAGGAGAGGAAAGATTAATAGCTTTATTACTGCTTCTCACTTATGCGGAACTAAAAATAGAAATTATGTTCTAAGAGCAAGGGGCAGAGCTACGGCTGTTTGGGAGGACAGGGGTTCAGGAAAGTTGACTCTTTAGGACAGCAGCATGAGTGCTTGTGGATTTGGGGCTTTTTTGGTGGCAAAATGGAGGACTTTAACTTTTCTTAAAACTTAGTTTAATTAGTTTTCTAGCATCCCGTAGTCACAAGCATGTGGAGTTTCTGTGAAGTCCACAGTGTCTGTGTTTGCTTGCCAGAACTGGGGGAGAAAAAACTCCATCAGTATTAGGAACACATACTTTTGGTTGATTTAAGCATTGGTTATGTTTGAGTGTGGTGTTTGGGGTGGGCCATTAAACACCATTTTAATGTAATTTTGTGACTTGAGTATTTATTACCCATGTAGATAAATGTGACCGTGTTTAAGTATAGTTTCCTGATGAGATTAAACTACTTGTTTAACAGCTATTCTTTCTCTCACCTCTCCCACTTCTGATTTGCTTTGTTGCAAATCTGTCTGAGATTGACCAGATGGTTTGGATTTCAGGCATAATCTCATGAGTTTTGTGAAAATTGACAGCTGAGCAGAGGAGAGAGACCCAAGTTTGTGCCTCAGCTGAGGGTAGTGCAGGCAGACTAAGCCATTGTGTGTCTTGTTTGACATCTGCTGCTTGTTCAAACACTGCATCAATGATTTAGGGTTTGCCACAGTGCCAGCATATCTTGTCCATCCTGTTGGGGAGAAGGAGGTTAGACAACAGGTTTTTGGGAAACCAGCATGTGTTTCTTCTGCTTCTGGAGCATCGCATTAACCTGGCGGTGGCAGATGGTGCTGGAAGCAGCACCTTTCCTGTAGAGTTTAGTACACCTTGCTTGTCACAGTCTTTTAGGTCCAAAAGGCATATGCAGAAAACTCTCTAGTCTCAATATTAGCAAAAAGGCTAACTGGTAAAAGAATTTAATATATTGAGCTTTTAATACCTTCTACTTTATATTAAACAGAAGTTCATGTAGCCTCCTAAAAAGAAGACTGGAAAGCCATCAACCTGACTGAAACTCCGTCCTGATTTTGGCTAGGATAGTGTTAATTTTCCTCTTAAAACCACAACAAACTCTCAAGAGAAAGAGCAGTGATGCTCAGGAGACAGGTGAGAGTCAAAGAGAGAAACAGCTGTGAATCTGACCCAGGGACATGTAGAAACAAGAAGGTCAAGGTATATTTGAATATATTTGGGAAAACCTAGGAGACAGCAGTGGTGTTGGTCGTAAGCAGCATGAGAGTCTGTCAGGAAGGGTTCTGTACCACTGTGCAGCACTCGTGAAGGCATTGCATTAGAAGTGTGGTCTCTTGAGTTTTGTACCTGAACCTGTCGTATTTTGATCTGCATAAATATATACAGATGGCCTGGCAAATCTCCAACTCCAGTAGCTGCCAGTTTGTTTTCCAAATGCATTCTTCTTTCTTACCCATTTTTATTTCCTGTGGCTGTCTCTGGCATAAAACTCAGTTGTTGTTGCTCCTGTCAACAGCATTACTTGGAAATAAATGTAGCCTGTGTATACATTAATACAGAATGAAGGACCTGTGAGGTTCAGTTTACATTTGTAAAAATGCTTCCAGATGCAGACATGGTTAATATAAATGTCTCTTAAACTTCTTGCATGGAGTCGATAATGTGAAAGTGAACAGATGAATTTTATTTTTTTTGTATTTGGAAGTCTTCTGTTTGTATTATTAAACCTAATACTTTGGTCTTAGTAACAGAGGAAGAGAATGTGGCAACAGCAAGGTCTTTGCCCAGGTAATTCTGTTGTCTTGGTTAACACATCTTGAAACACTCAAGATCATTTTATGCCTATCTTGGGCTTCTGGAGTTTAACAAGATTTCTGCAGGCTGGAAGAGCACTTTTGTTCCTCCTCTGTTTCAGAGGGAGAAAATACTGAAACATACCTTTCTTTTCCTTTATTGTTTACATTTGTTTTAACATCCTACTGAACTTTAAAAGCTAAAATGCAGAGCTGAGTTCAGGTAACCACAAGTGCTGTCACTGCATCTCTATAGGAAGGCAAAGGGTTATTTGGGTGGCTGCTGTGGGAAGGAACACTAGCAGGTGGCCTCTTTCCTCCTTTTCCATTACCACCCTTTCCTGATAATTTGCAAAAACTAAATGGTAAATCTGAGTCTCTGGTCACTCACTGGGTTTGATCTGAGGCAGTTTCTTTGAGTGAAGTATGGAGGATTTGGTTGGATTGGTAGAATTCAATGTTTGAACTGTATTGACCAAAGCTCTTACTCTCTGAGTGCTAGACTTCTGTAGCCTGGTTTTTGGTTTTGCCTAGTTTTCTTTTTGTTTGAAGAAAAAGTAGTTTGTAAGACTTTTGGCAAGGGTTTCAGGAGTAGAGTAAGCCAAGGCACTAGTAGCCACAGATCATAACAAGTTGCATTTAAAGTGCTTACAGTGCCTATTGCTACCCACAGACTTATGAGTATTCACATTAATCATGTAATTGTAAAGTGGAAGTTTGAGAGTCATCATATCTTCTTTCATTTGTGGCACCCTTCTATATTTGAAATGGAGAAGCCCATTCCCACAGTCTCTCTAACAACTGTTGTTCAGCCCCTTTATTGGGTGCTCTCCAGGGAAACTGTTCTGCACTGAAGTAGTTTTTAATTGAAGTACTGTGAAGCCTGTCTTTTGCTTTTTTTGTTCCCTAACATTTTTCTGCCATCATTTTCATTGTTCGTTCCAAATCTATAGAATTTTTTCTTTTAATTTGAGTTGTGGAGTTCTCTTAATTTGAGGAGTGAGAAGAGAGGGCTAAAGAGAAACCTCAATTACTGTCATTGCAGCAACATATTTCACAATTTGAGTCTGAGTATTTCATTGTAAGGTGTATTGAATACTGGTCTGTGCATCGAGGATGAAGGACAGGTATTGGAATCATCCACTCAGAATGTTTGGATAAATTTGTTTCTATAGAGTGACCATTTCATGTTAGTAAAAAGTACTACTCAAATTCCAAGTAGTGACTGTTGGCCACAAATCCAAGGTCGTTCTTGCAGCTGTCAGCAGGTGTAAGAGGCTTATATGTTTTGTAATAGTAACAGATGCCAGAGAGCTAAACTTTTTAAAATTAGGAGCAGTAAACTTACTGCTGCTGCTGCTTTGAGGTACATCAGCTAGAACAATATAATGATAGAGGCTGTTTTTTCCCGCTAATGACTTAATTTGTGATAGCCTGACTATGCCATTAAAGGTATTACTTCTGATTTTATGATGGGCTTCTGCTTACTGTCAACCTGACACCTGGCCACACACTTAATTCTTAAAAGTTGCTGAACTGGTATAGGATAACCTGGAGCGAATTTAATAAGAGGTTTTGTTTTCTTGAATAATTTGTTGTGTCATACCAACAAAAGTAATACTTAAGTTCTATATACCAGGTATAACTGGTATCATACACATTCCATGCTTTTCAAACTTACTGTGGCCTCTTGTTTTAATAATGGGATTTGCATAAACAGAAACATAAAACTAAATATAGGACTTTGCTATTGTATTTATTTGCATCATTAGCTTCTAATTGGTTTATGATTAAATTATTTCATTAAATTTGTGGTAACTGAACATAATTTTCCCCCTGGCCTTTATAAAATCCATTATTTGGACAAAATTAACCTGGTATCTAACAAGTCCAAGGGACAGTGCTTTCACAGTTCTTGTTCATGTTACAACTTCCTTGTTGTAAAGACTGTTATTTTTAGCATAGATGAGAAGTTTTTCAATGTCCTTGAAACCTAATGGTGGAAACATTTAAGGCTTCTCTTAAAAGGTTTATCCTTCTTTCTTGCATCTGTATCCAGTTATTTTTTGATTCTTTGCAGGCCTTTCATTTTTAAGTGTCCCCCTCTACACTGCAACTTGAGAATGCCCGGTGCCTGGGTGTGTTCCATGATACCTGGCCACACTATACCACTGGAACTGGAGGATGGCACAGGGGTGTGTGGGTGGAGGAGAGAGTAATGCTGCAGCTGGTGATTAGGAGCCAGTTTTATGGCTTGAGGATATTGATTTTCAGATTATGCTACATCTGCATTCTCAGTGTTCTTGTGATCATTCAGGCGCTCAGTAGCTGGTTTTTTCTGTCCAGACTTGACTGAGTTGAAAAGATTTAAACGGTCAATGTCCTTCAAGTGGAGACAGGCTCCTCAGTTCTCAGGTCACTGTAAGGAGACAACAAATAAATGCACAGAAGGGCCTTTTGCCTTTCCCATGTAGGCCGTTTAACCAAGGTAATCTAGAAGTAAAGGGTTTTCCAAATACATCTGGCACTACTTTTATGTGGTGATTCTTTGTAGTGGACAATGAGCTGGGCTGGAAAACATCAGCTGTATAACAAGACATCAGCATGTCTTCTTGTGGTAACTTAGGCAAGAACTGAAGAATGTGAAGAGGTAACTGTAAGGTGTCAGCTTGGTTTAGGTAAACAGAAGGTAGTGAAGAGAGCTGGGATATAGGGGTGGTCTTACAGTTAGAATCTTGACTTCTGGTAATGGTATTGTTTTCTTGACTTGAACCTTCAGCCAGTGATTAAAGTCATGCAGTTTGCTTCCCTGAGGAGGAAAAGTAGATGAAGATCTGGTTTTGTTTGTTTGTTTTTAATCATCATGACTTACTTAAAGGATATATGAAATACCATGTTTTTCTGAGCCCAGTTGATTTGAACACTGAGAAAATGGTTTCCTTGCTCAGTAGTGTAATTAGGTGGTTTTTTTTTTTTTTTTTTTTTTTTTTTTTTTTTTTTTTTTTTTTTTTTTTTTCTGTTTATTCTTTTTTCNTTTTTAATGTAGTATATCTTTTGCAAAGCATAGTCCTTAACTGTTGTCACTCTGGCAGCTTTTCTTGATGTGTACCCTCTTGCTGTAACACTTGCATGCACCTGGTCCCAGTAGTGCAGTTCAGAGCTAAGCAGTTGAATGCCTGGGGGCTGATCAGGCCTTTTCACCGTGCTGCTGATTAGGGTTTGTATGTAGGGAGAGATGAATGCAAACTCTCACTTGGAGTTTCAGGCAAGTTCCACATCTTGTTTAAAGAAAAAGCAATGTTTGCTCACTTCCAGTCCTTCTGCAGTTTTCTGGTTCCTGTATTTCATAAACCTCAAGGCACTTCAGAGAATTTCATGGGTACCAGAAAACCCTTGACGAGTTGCCTCTCTAGCTGCTATTTAAGTGCACTAGAATAGCTATGTTTTATCAATTTCCTATGAGAAATTGCTTTCTCTCTTCCTGCAATCCAGTGACAGTTTTCTGCATTCTGCATGCCTTTTACCTTAAAGAACCTCTTGTATAGAGCTCTGAAAAGTTTGTGGTCCCAAATCATACAGCAACTTAAAACTTGCAGTGAAAAATGTGAATGAGACTTACAAGTACTATCTTTTCATTGCTGGCCACCCTCTCCAGTCCCTCATGCAGTATGTAATAACTAAATTTGGCTGAGTTCTTCTGCTGTTCCCAGAAAGGCTTGGTATTTCATGGCCTTAGGATATTTGTTGGAAAATTGCTGCATATGTCATGACATTTCTGCAGCTGTGTTTTTTGGGAAAAATATCTGAAAAGCTTCAAGATGCCCTGGTGTCCCTCTTACTATATTGGAAGCTTGCAATCTGTAAATCTTAAAAGGAGAGGAAGTGGCCCTCTCTTCCGGGGCGGGTTCATTGCTATATGCCACCAGTTAATTGCTTTTTAAAGCCCTACTTTCAGCTGGGACGACTGGAGAATCTAGATTAAGTGAGAGCAGAATTTTCTGGATGGCTGGAATTGTGGCTTTCAAAATACCTCACTCTATTTTTCCCCCACCTGAAGAGTAAACCAGCAATTTTTGCAGAACTTTTTAGTGATAGAACTTGCTCCCTCTTAAGTAACAATGAGCATTTTGTGCAGTCTTTACCAGGAGTTGATTTTGAGCAGTTCGACAGTTTTACCAGTGAATATACTTAAAATTTCTGTAATAAATTCCTTCAAGTCTTACATATTGCTGCCCAGAAGCAAGAAGGACTCAAATCTGTCCACTTCAAAAGTGGGAAAATCTAGTGTGGATTGTATCCACCTATTTACCTATCTATGATAATAGATGATTCTTATCTTTATTTCTTTATAGCCATCAGACTCTGATCATGTCTTATTTTCTTCTTGAAACAGCATTACAGATTTTCCACAATTATTTATTTAAAGCCTTGCTTTCGCCTTGTGGGTGCATTTCTTTTCAGTGAGTCTTCGTCCAGTTTCCCCATTATTTATATTATTCTGGACTACACAGTGCAGGCCGCATTTCTGTCACATAAAGAAGAAAATCCGTAACGGAGTCCTGCAGTGTACACCTCTGCAGAACAGTTGAATGGGAGCTGTGGGAGCACTGTGTTCCTCTACGGTGACTTGTTGATCATTAGTTTCAGCCATCTGGTACTAGGCTGACTAGTTTACATCAGGATTCTCAGAGTGAGCAGCTGAGGCTGCAAAGCAGGTTTCAGCCTTTCCCCCACTTTGAAAGACAGAGTTGTCTGTCTGGAGAAAACAGGCCTGCAATTTCACAAATCATTTGGTCGGCATAGACCATTATCCTAATGGGATTTTTCACACAGTTGGTTTGGATATACTGGTTTTTGGTGTTCATGACACAATCTGAAATATATCCCTTTACTGTAGGGCCGAAAACGTGGGTCTGTTTTCTGGGCATTGTCTCCCCGGCACCTGACTGGGTTTTGTCTGACTGCTTTAGTCCTGTACGTGTTGGCTTTTTAAGGCTATGTGATACATTAGCTGTGCTTCTTGAACCACCTTAACAGTTGAGGCAAGTGAAGTACCTTATGAATGAGTGTGTTTGGCATCATGGGGAATTTCACATCTGGAAAGACAAGCAACAGGATCAAATTAGTAATGCATACCGTTGCCAGTGACTCAAAAGGAAACTGTAGTAATGGCATTGTAGTTTTTGATACTGCTGTACACTGTAGTTTTTAATTTCTGCTGTCTAGTCAGTTGATTCTGCAAAAACAGCTCAGGTTATTGCTAGGATGCAGTACTTTAACTGTGACAGAGGCTGTGCTTTCAGATTGCTCTCTGACGGAGAAAATACATTCTTTGATTTGCTTTCCCCAAGCAAATACAAAGCCCACTAAAAATTGAGCAGCTGTCACCCTGTCCTTGCCTAAATAGTGGCTCTTTAGTCTCTGTGACACATGGCTACAAAAATTTTATATCAAGGATGCTTAACTATCTCTTGTACATACGCTTACAAAAAAAAAAAAGGAAGAGTGGGGAGGTTGCGCTACTTTAGCATGTTCTAAATATGTTCTTTAAAAGAACAAAACTCTACCCTTGCTGTGCTCTAGAGACCATAACAAGTTGGTTTCAAGAAGAAATGTACAGCAATTTTGAAGGTGAGGTGAGTGACTTGTACTGGTTATGCTTTTCTTGTTGGGCCAACCAGACTTGCCCAGCAGGTTTCCAGCACAGCAAACCACAGTTCTATAAGGATTCATCCTGGTTCAGCTGGTGCTTGCTGCCCCATCATGCCATCTTCAGATAGCCCTGATTGTGCTGGCTTGCCTCTCCTATTTTTTTTTTCCACCAGCACAGATCCTCCCATGGTGTTGCAGTGACTCTTGTCTGCTTCTCAATTATAAGAGCAACTTAGCTAACTATTTTAGATAAATATCTTAGATAAAGATAATAAGGGAAATAGCTGAGACCTTTCCGAAACTTTACATGTTGGGGTTTTTTGTTTACTTGTTATTACTCTTAAGTTTTGTGTTTAAGTAGGCGTCAACAGCTATATCTGAGTATTAAGTAGTAATTTGAATATCTTGGTGTTCGAGTAACTTAAATAGCTCAGTTTCAATGTAGCTGCTCACGCGTGTTTTGCTTGTCATGCAGACAAAACAGTCTCAGTCGAGGAGTTTACTTTGCCATAATATTGCTAAAGATATAAATGTCTTTAAATGAAGATTTTCAGATGAAGATATCAAGATTTTGTAGTAGTGAACACGATGGCTTATTCTGGCTAAAATGCATTGTTGCCTCAAGCTTCTGGGGTTGGTCCCAATTTTTGCCTGAGTGTGATGATCCCAGATGAACCATACTCTGCTTCTCTCATATTAAGGTTTGAACTGTCTTTCAGATTTATGTCTTTGCTGCAGTTCTGCAGCAGTAAGACAGAAAAACCTTGCCAATTTGTATTTGCAGCATGTGCTTTGCCGTTGGAAAGGCTGTTCCTTCTCATGCTGCAGGATGAAGTTGTAGGTTTTGTTGTAGTTGAACATATTCACAAAGACAGAATTCTGTGAACACTGTGTTTTTCCTCCTGGTATCAGGCTGTCAGAATTGTTTAGGTTGGAAAGGACTTCTGAGGATCATATAGCTGTACCCCCTGCTCCAAGCAAGGTCAGTTAGAACAGGTTGCACAGGTTCATGTCCTGTCAGGGTTTGAATAGCTCCAAGGACGGACATTTCACAACCTCATTGTGCAACCTGGAAACATACTATAGTAAAAATGTTTGGTGGTTTGGTTGTTGGGTTTGTTTTTTTTTTTTCCTTGTGTTGAAGTGGGGTAGCCTGTGTTTTTTTAATTTGTCCCTGTCACCTCTCAACCTGTCACTGGGTAATGCAGGGAAGAGTCTGGCTAAGTCATTTTCACACCTCTCTCTGTGCCCCTCTCAGGTATTGACACATGGGTATGATTTTCCCCCTGAAGCTTTTTGTTCTCCAGGCTGAACAGTCCCAGCTCCTTCAGCCTCTCCTCCCTTAACCATCTCAGTGGCTCTTTGTTGGACTGTTGTGCTTTAACCCCAGGAATCCACCAAGCCCCACACAGCTGCTTGGTCGCTCCCCCACCAGCGGGATCCGGGAGAGAATTGAAAGTGTAAAAAGTGAGAAAGTGAGACCCATGAAGCAAAGGCAGTTTAATTGGGGAAGCAAAATCTGGGCACACAAGCAAAGCNTTGCACAGGTTCATGTCCTGTCAGGGTTTGAATAGCTCCAAGGACGGACATTTCACAACCTCATTGTGCAACCTGGAAACATACTATAGTAAAAATGTTTGGTGGTTTGGTTGTTGGGTTTGTTTTTTTTTTTGCCTTGTGTTGAAGTGGGATAGCCTGTGTTTTTTTAATTTGTCCCTGTCACCTCTCAACCTGTCACTGGGTAATGCAGGGAAGAGTCTGGCTAAGTCATTTTCACACCTCTCTCTGTGCCCCTCTCAGGTATTGACACATGGGTATGATTTTCCCCCTGAAGCTTTTTGTTCTCCAGGCTGAACAGTCCCAGCTCCTTCAGCCTCTCCTCCCTTAACCATCTCAGTGGCTCTTTGTTGGACTGTTGTGCTTTAACCCCAGGAATCCACCAAGCCCCACACAGCTGCTTGGTCGCTCCCCCACCAGCGGGATCCGGGAGAGAATTGAAAGTGTAAAAAGTGAGAAAGTGAGACCCATGAAGCAAAGGCAGTTTAATTGGGGAAGCAAAATCTGGGCACACAAGCAAAGCGAAACAAGGAAGTCTTCCACTGCTTCCCCATGGCAGGCCATCCTGGGAAAGCCGGGCTCCATCACACATAGTGTTTGCTTGGGAAGACCAGTGGCATCACTCCAAACATCCTGCTTCTTCCCTCTTCCCCCCACTTTATATGCTGAGCATGTAGTCATACGGTATTTTCTGACCTGAATCCAGGAGGGAACAAGTTCTTCAGCTCATGCAGCAGATGGGTATTTTTTATAAGATACTGGTAGTTTTTAGAGGGAAAATAAAGACAAAAGAGCTGTAGCACTTTTTTTCCTGCCAGTTGGTGTTTGCTGAGTCACACCCCCTGTTGGTCAGCTCTGTTCCTGCTTGGTTAGGGGCACAGCAGTAGTGATGGGGCAGATGAGTATGGCTAAAGTGCTGTAGCAACCTGCTGGGTTCAAGTTATTAAAAATACACAGCCTCAGCCAACTGTTATTTGTTTGAAAGGGTGATAAGGGTAACAATAATAGGAAGCTTTGTATTTGTAGCATATTTTCCTTACCCAGCAGCCCTGGTATGTTTTTTTACCAGAGAAAACCAACACTCTTTCCTCCTCTCTTGCTCCTCTGTAGTACTTAACCTTTTGCAAAAAAGCATGCTTGAAATGTTGTAATGGTGTTGTATCCCAGAACTGCTGCTTTCAAAGTAACTTTTCTTTTTAATTCTAGAAAAGCCAGGCTATTTTTCATAAAGCAGTCATACAGATACAATTTTCTTTGAGATTAGGATATATTTTGCATTGTAACCATAGTTAAATTACTGTAGTTTCAATTAACAGTACGCTGAAAAGGACTTCTAAGATATCAATTTAGGCAAATTTCATGTTGGACTCTTGTTAAAAGTAAACATCAATGTTAGGGGTGAAACCCTGGGAGTTTGACTTTTGGATTTTAAAACAATGGAAAATTATTATGTGGATTCAGTATTTAAAGTCGTGTACTTAATGGGTGAGAATCCTTCTTCACTTGTAAATATTAGTCTTCTGGATAAAGAGACTGAAATGCAGGACCCACTCACAGCCTTGTCTGACAACAGGTCTAGTTAAGCAACTACTGACCCCTGTGATGAGAGATTGTCTGTGGTGTTTCCATCATTGTCTCTGACCTTGGACTTGAATCACAAAATGCAGACTGGTAAAAAAAACCTGTATGTCTTGGTTGTCTCTTAAAATTTTCAAATCCATATTCTCTCCTTAAGGAGGAATAAAACATCTCTGGACCAAAATTCCATGGGATATTTTTTTCATTCAATAGATCTTGTGGTCAGTGATTGTCAAATGAGATTTCTTTCCATGTAGGATTGTGCAGTCTTAGTAAGCTGCAAATCTTGTCTTTGCTCTACGTAACAACTTAGCTGAGATCCTTCTATTCAAAATCTCTTTGATGTTTGTTTTATGAAAACCTGTTTCTTTGCTTCTGTCACTTACGATGTTACAGCTCTTTGGACATCCCCAGTTTATAGAAGCTTTTGACCAGGAAAAGGCAAAAGCTTCAGCTTACATGCCGTTTATGGTAATCTTAAAGACAGTCCTGTAAATTTTGTCTTTATTTCATATTGGAAATAGACATTTTTGAACATAGGTTAGCATTATTTCTTTCCACACTGTAACTGAGAATGACCAAAGTGGTGCAGGATGTCTGCTTTGCACGTAAACTGAAGTGGTGGCAGTTAATCTGAAATGTGTTTACTCATGGCTCAGGTTCACCTGCCTTTTAGGACCTTGGTGACAGTGTGCTTCTAACTAGACAGTTTTTTGTGTGCGTACTTTAAAAGTTGTCAGGGTCATTTTCAACTCTCAGGCCTGACCATTTGATTGCTATATCCCTTGATAACCTTTACTTGTTCTGATGTTTTATTTCAAAGTATTCTTTAATGGTGAGAAAAAATTGCCAGACTACCCCACTGTTTTCCTTCTCCTTCTAGACTTCAAAAAACCAATTCTTTTTCCCCCTGGCCATTATAACATCTGCAGTATGTAAGGTATTAGAGCATTAGGATATTAGTTCATGAATGCATTGGTGTTCCTCTGGGTGGTTAATGTATTTTATCTGTCACTGGGGAGGAATGTGCCACTCAGCTCGCTCCTTCTGCAAGTGCTCTGACTCATGAGCACAAGGTGCTTCAGAAGGATTTCAGCACTCCATCTCCTTCTTCAGTCTTGCAGTTGCTTTTCTAAGAATAGAAGCAGCAAAACAGACAGCAGAGTTCCTTCTCAGCTGCTACAGTTCATTACCACTGTAGTCATGAAAGCTGACATCAATGGTAATCTTCACATCTCACAGTTCCCATTTACCTCTGTGGCTACAAACACTGTGACTTGTACTACTCCTTGGGAGCAGGAACCACCATCTACAGCTGGGCTTCCAGTTTGGATGATCAAATCTATGAGCTGTGTGACTTTGGTGCCTCTACATTTCATGCAGTGTTGTGGGAGTGGCATAAAATAACTGAGACCTCCGGAGAATGTGGGGGATATGTCCGGTGCAAGACGTGTTCTTGTAATGCTTAAGGTACATTGGAACTCTTCCTTAAATATCTGCTGTGATCATAGCTTGTGTATTCTGACAGTTCCTGTTAATTTTAAGTTTTCTGATCATATAAACTGCTTGTCTAATACAACAGTGAAGTGCTGAAGCTCTTGAAATGATATTGCCAGTACTTAAGTCAGTGGAAGAAGTTTGCTTTCTTGAAGGTGAGCTAAGGTTCTGCTGATTATTGATTCTCATTCACATATGGGTAAAAGGAGCCCTCTCTTCAGCCACAAGCATCATCTCTTGTGCCAGTGAATTATAGAACTCAACTAAACTGTACCCATGAGGTCTTGAACGTGCACTCCAGGAAAATTAAGTCAGTCTTCAAAAGCAGTCATTGCTAGAGCCTATTTCCAAAAGGAGCTGCTGTGCTTTAGGAAGAATATGGTTCTTGGGTTGATTAGAAAGGTGCAGAGCCAGGGCATCTCTGTTGTAATTGTTTCCTGTTTTTAATACCTCTGACTGTTGGTTAATTGAAGTAAGGGGTTGGGTTGACTCAGGCAATAAATATTGTGACTGTTGAGGTCCTCTTGTCCACAGAGGAGATCTGACTTTAAGCTGCAGAAGGAGAGGATCGAAGCTAAGAAGAACTGAAAGCAAAAAGAAATTTGTGTTGCTTCCTACAATGAAGTGTAGAAGTGAAAGTGAAATGCAGAATGATTTGTTGCAGAAAAATGAAGATGGTGACTGGGACATCTTAAACCCAGCCTGGGCTTATTAACATATATTGTAGGAATATCCTCCCTTTATTTGCAACCTTCTCTTCCACAGATGCTGCTTCTACTCTGAATCTTCTATTGTAAGTTTTTCTTGATGGAAATAAACTGACCTGCACTGACAGTTTTTTCCTTTCGTGATAATAAAATTCTGAATCCAGTTCTCTGTAAAAGATGCTCTTTTTGTTATCAAAATCTGTTTTGAAACTACATGTTTACAACCTGAAGATATGTATACTGTAATAGCATTGAAATCAACAATGCTTCTGTTAGGAAGGGTACATTCTTTCATAGGAAAAGGATAGTATGTTAAGTGAAACCATGTTTAATGAGATATGATACTGTATGTATGTTCTTTCCCTCCTTTTCCGTGCTGTATTTCTATTCATCATCTGTACATATTATATTAAAAACAAGATATTAAGTCTCTTGGCAGTATGAATTTTGGAAGGAATGGGTAGGATGGGAAGAGCTGGTTTTCTCTTTCCAATAGTAGGTGTCTGATTTTATGTAGATGTTTGTAAATACCTTCTGACCCTAAAATACATGCTTTATAAGTGTAAAAGACTAGCTGTATGATAATTAGCTTAGTCCATTGTTTGTTTTCCTTTTTTTCACTGTAGGCAACCAATTCCCAGAGATAAATTCCTTTAACCTTTTTGTGAAGGATAAGAAACATCTAAGTAGTATTTACCTGTGGCATCACTTCTGGGATTTCATAATGCCAGCTATCAAAGAATCCCATTTATAAAGGAGAGGCAAATGAGTTGAACAACTGTACGAGGCTACTCTAGCTGAAACATGCTGTGACGAGTCGTTTGTGAATAACAGTAAAGCAGGATTGCAACTCACCAGACATAAATGCTTGAGTAAGAGAGGAAGTGTTTAAAACATAGAAACCTGGTTGTCAGGCGTTAGTCAGTACCATATACCTAACAATAACATTCTTTCTGCTAGAAAGCAGGGTGCCTTTTGAGGAAGGCTGTTCCTCAGTAATGCTGTTTATTTGTTGCTGAAGGTTTCCAAGCAATCAACTAAAGGTGGTTCTGTTGAGTTCTAAGAGTTGCCAGGCTGCCGCTCCTTGGAACAAGTTTTCATGAAGTCTTGTGACATGGATGCAAGTGATTGTAAGTGATCAGAAGGGAAAATAAATTAAGGATGGGTCTGAAAAGGCAGGGTCCTGTACCTGGGGAGGAACAACCTCAGGCACCAGCAGCACAGTCTGGAGCTGACCTGCTGGAAGCA
>VYZT01033173.1:0-21178 GCA_013400735.1 Pomatostomus ruficeps | reverse complement strand
TTGTGTGCTGCAGGTCTCCTTTAGAGGACAAATCCATTCAAACTGCTGATGCGCTTTACATACTCTCCACAGGAGGCTGCAGGCTGGGCAGTGCTTCACCCTGGGCTGATTTACGCAAGCTGGGCAGCTGGACTGCATTGGGGCTGCCACACCTGGTCATTACAAGGCCACTGGATAGTTACCACAATGAAACAACCTAATGTTTCTTTCAGGTGAGGAATCTGGTAACCTACTCTCTCCATGAAACTCTTTGTTTTCTTCAAGACAGTTAGAGACCAGTATTCCTTTCTCCTTCCTTCTCCCAGGTCTTCACTCAGCACTAATGCAAAGCCAAATTTTCAGTCTGTGAGAGTCTGGATATCAAGGCATGGGAAGGGCTGTTTGTCCTGTTATTATCCTGGTATTCTCTAGAGTCTGGTCAGATTTCAGGCAGGGCCAAGTATCTGCAGCCTGGAGGTTTAAATGACTTTCAGCCCATCACAAAGAGACAAGCAATCTTCACCTCTCAAAGAGGATAACATGGGGAACTGTAACCTTTTTATGCACCTTCTGAGACACATTTGGAACCGTTTATGTTATCCCAGCTCCCATGTTATGTGTTGATGGTTAACAGAACCTCCAGTACAATGGTAAAGGCATGCCTGCTAGACTCTCTTGCAAGCTGGTGTACCAAGAGCTGAAGTGACTAAAAAATATCTACTGTAGCAGTATGGAACAATAATGAATGTCATCAACAGTCCTGAGTGTAGACAGAAGTCTACAGGCAAAGTGGAAAAGGTTTGTGTAGTTGGTTGTCCTGTGTGTATCTAAAATTCAGGGCTGAAAAGATAGTCATCGCATTTTGGAGAGCTCTTGGCAAGAGAACCAGAGGGTGGCATGGGCACGGGGTAAAATACACATAAAGAAATTAATGTAAGGCCCAGAATTTGGCCACTGAAAAAGCAAAACCATGGGGAAGGTTGCTCAGGTTAGAATGCAAGTGTATGAAGCTGGTCAGGGCATAAAGTTCTCAGAAAGCATCCTTAGGGCTACACTCACACCCTCAATCTCCAACAACAACCAGTGGCAGAAGAAACATGCATAAACTTGAACTGAAAGAGAGTAGGTTTAGATTAGATATTAGGAAGAAATTCTTACTGTGATGGTGGTGTGGTACTGGAACAGGTTGTCCAAAGAAGTTGTGGATGCCCCATCTCTGAAAGTATTCAAGGCCGGGTTGCTCTGAGCAACCTGGCGAGTAGGAGGTGTCCTTGCCCATGCCAGGGCAGTTGGCACTGGATAGCCTTTAAGGTCCCCTCCAACCCAAGTCATTCTATGATACTGTAATCCTATGAAACTTCAGGGGACCATAGTTCTTTGCAAGAAGTTGCCAATGCTGGTGATCAATGAAGAGAACTCAGAAATTGCCTAATGCAGTTAACTCTCCCTGAGGAGAAGGAGGAAGTAGATTGCTTTTATCCCTTGCAAACCTGTCTTCTCTGATTATACAAAAGCATCTTTCTCCCAGTGGAATTTCTCCCGGGAGAAACATTGCAGAGAATGGATTGTCACCCTCAAATAGGATTAGCCATATACTACGTTAAACTTGGGAACCAGTAGGCAAGCCTAAAACCACCAGAAACACTGATATTGTCCCGAAACAAGTTACAGGCCCTGTAAGGTAAACAGGAAATTATAACCTTTACAATGATGTGTTTTTCATGAACTGTCTGAACTGGGTATGTCTGTTGACAGTGAAAGACTGTGACATTTGTTACAAGACAGGCACAAAGTACCCACCGTTGTTTTTACAAGTTGTGAATTCACAGAGTCTCTGTGGCAGAGAAGAGGACCCTAACAACTGGGCAGAACACAACACAGCTCTCAATGAGGTGCAGACCTGTGCTGAGATGGTTGAACTTTTGCATCGTTTACTGCCACAGGAGATTTTGGACTTTCCTGCACAGAAACGACAAGAAAGGAGAGATCTGCATTATCCTACTGCAGCCCTCACAGTTACATTAGAAGAACTAGAATCAGAGGAGATGAACAAACGCATTTCCTATTAAAGGACAAATGCTAAGGGACGAGGTAACCACCAAATACTTTGAAAATTTTTTCGTCAGTCGGGCATACATCCATCAGTGCTTGTACAACCACTCACTTGGGAAACAGTATTTACCCAGGCCATCATCTGGGTAACCCTTGGTATCCAAAGGATTTTGATGTTAAGGTGGGTAGTCTCTGTGTTTATATGAAAGGTCTGCAGAAGTGATGCTTTGGTCTGATAGGAAAGAAGTGGTAAATAAGGACAAGTGGAGGCCTGAGCCAGTTTTTTTTTTTTTTTTTTTTAGAAAGATATTGTGCTGCTGAAGGTGGATACTGGGCATCACAGAGCCAGACATCTGGGAGAGTGATCATGGGTAAGGTACATCACAGTCTGAGGAGCTGACAATGTATGAGGGAGGAGTGGTATGATATTATCAGGTACTAGAGGATCAGGGAAGCCATTCATACAAATGCTTGCTCTAACCCATAAGGAAAAATGGTGAAAGGGCTTAAAGCTGCAAAAAACCAGCATGAGTTAGCTTCTGATTCAGAGTGTTACTAAGTACTGTGCTGTCCTAGCTAGATTATTTTCAGAACCCCAGCCATATTTGGTCACAGCTTACCCAAATTTGCCTGTAACACACAGCAGTCTGCAAGGCAAATACATCACAAATTCATTTCAGTGAGCAAAATTTGTGCCACTGGTCAGGGCACAATCCTGAGCTGTTGCTAAGTGCCCAGGGCTTGATGTGTGAGTTCAGTACTTTTTCCTCTCTGGAGCAAAGGCTTCCTGAGAAGCAGCAACTACAGGCTGGGAGCAAAGAGCGGGGCTGCTGCAGGACTGTCCGAACACTAATAGGTACCTACAGGGCTATTTCCCTTGAGGCTGTGGTGAAGGATCTCACAGAGGGAGGGTGTGTTTCCCTGAGACTCTCGCCTGAACAGCTTTTCCTTCCAGCTCCACAAATTGCAAATCCTGTCTCATTAAGGGGTCACCAAGGTACAGTAACGACCACAAGGTACTTGTGATACTTTGGAGTAGGCCGCAAATTGCTGAAACTGTTTCCATGGCTGGGGTGGGCCTTTCAGACCAGTTGTATTTATCAAATTCACTCTCTCTAAATTTATTCTGGTATAGCTTTTCAACTCATTCTACATATTAAAAAGAGATCCAAAAAAAGCATTGGTTATTATTTTTTAGGCAGAAAATGGTAAGAAAAAAATGTCCTGGTTTCAGAAAAATAGGAGGCTTATGTATAAGACAGTCTGTAAAATATCCTGTCACAAGTGAGAAAGCAGATATATAAATACATACAAGGAACTGAAATTGAGTTAAGCAGAACTTGGCAACAAGTATAATCACTCATCCTTTAATTCCTTGACTCCCGAATAGCTCATTTTTTGTATTTTTTGAACCTTAACATATATTCTGCCATCAGCTTGCTGACCATCCCTTCTCAGGAGCAAACAGAAAATACCCATATATAGAGGTTTTCCATATATAGGGTATTAAAGACTGTAGGGTGAATAAGCAGTACAGAAAGGCATGGTGCCCAGCAGGAGGAGGATGAAGCGTGATGGATGGAACAGATTCACCAAAAGATTATTTGCAAAGAGGAGGTCCTTGGTAATGCCAACAAAAAGCACTACTTGCAAAGACAGCACTGTTTTTCTCAGCCCAGAAAGGGGCTTTGATTCTGAGGAGACAGGAGTACAGAATTCATGGTATAACCCCATTTGTATGACCCAATGTCTCTTCAGGGAGAGAGGACTTGCTTGTGATTTAAACGGAACAAGAAACCAGATGTTTCTTTTTGGTCACACCACACCTTCCCCCAGTGTATCATGAAAGCTCTAGGACATGGGGTATCACAGAAACAAACCTGTGTCTAAGCCTTCTCCAAGGCCCAAGGACACCCACCATCCACCATATGGGTAAACATCCATGCTTGAACATACAGATCCCTGCTTACATAAGGGTTTAATCCAAACTTCAGAGCTTGTTCATACTTTGAAGGGTGTTCATGGACAAAACCAGTTTCCCCTCTGCCTGTGGACTGCAAGCACTACAAACAGGAGACACAAGTCTCTGCAGACCTGGGTTTCAAGAAAATTTTCCTGAGAGATTGCTGACCAATCCTTGGAAGACTTGTACCTATTCATATTCACTTCAGGAAGGAATTGCAATAGCCTAGGTCTCATGACTAGGCATGAGGCTTTAGAAGCATAATGTGGGCACTGTGTGGTACAAGTCACAGGCAGGAATTCATACAGGAAGTCCATGGGATACAGAAGTCTGTTGATTTGATGTAGCTCATAAGTGCCACTTTCTTCTTCCAATATGGATGTAACCCTATTTCTTAGCCTGGCTGTCAGTAAAATGAGGATACAACTTGCCTATGACATGTGGCAGCAATAAGCCTCAAATAAATGATGCTTTCAAAGTGCTTTGCATTCCTTGAAAGGAACGTGTTGTACAAACACAAAATATTTCATTCAAACTTTATGTAAAGGTTGCATTTATAAATGCTGTACAAGTGGGTAACAAATGATTAACAGATGTTATAGCCATATCACAGAGATTAATGTATTTTAGATGGTTATAAACTATCTATGGAGTTGTTGGATTCTTTAAGGATGTGGAGAAGTAGATCAACCATGGATTAAAATGTCAATCATGTGTTAAACTCATTTATAACTTCACCCTTAGTAAAAAATGTGAATTTACTTTCCAAGAGGCTTCATTCATGGGAAAAATGCAACAGTGAATCACACCTATCTTTTCACTGCTACATGTAAGATGAGGGGAAGCATTACTCTTTGCTTTTAAAAGCTTCATTTTGTTGCTACAAAAGAAATCATGTAATTGAAATGACATGTTTTTAAGTCCCTCTTCCCTCACTCTCAGAAAGACTAACTTCCCCTATGGTTGTGGATTAGGCTCTTTTCTGTCTTTTCCCACATAACTACTGAAGTGAGTTTGTTTCATCATTCTCTTTAAAAATTTATAGCAAGCAAAAATCAAGTAGGTATAAAAATACAAAACCTAAACCTCAGATTATTGAACTCACCCAGGGATCTAATACTAATGAAACTAGTAAATAATGTGGTAGCAAAGCTGCCTTTGTACCCAATTATTCCATTTAATCTCAATCTTTTTCAGAAGTGCTGCTCCAATTCAATAATTCTTACTTAAACACTTGAACTTTTTACAGCTTATAAGTAGTCCTATGAGAATAATTACTCCAGCTTTGTAAGTTGTTCAACATTCAGCTTTATCTTCCTGCCCTCTGTTTTGCTACCACTTTTAAAATTTCTACCTTTGTCAAAGTATTGTTGAGAGCTTAGTGTCATTTATTAGCCATTGCATTAGACAATGAAAGGGTCTGCTGAATACAAGATACCTACTCTGGTGTAAATCCAGAATATAAGTCAGTAAAGCTACAGGTGATGTGCCACAACAGCACAGAAGATACCTATAGGGTCTGACTTCTAAATAACCTTCTATGCTCCTTTTCTGTCCGGTGCTGTTCATGGGGGTGTGAGTTGTTTCATCATTAATCATTATTCCCATAATTAACCTATGGGGATATGATCAGTGTGTGGTTTAAATCTCTAAATTAGCTGTCTTCTTGCCTGGTTTTAAGGGCTTCTGAAGGGTGCACCCTGGTACCCCTTCCAGCATGCCAACATGTACAACACTTCTGGGCTCCTCTATTTATTAGCCACCAAGTCTCTAAGTACAGAAAGAAATTGGTTCCTGCTGTGTGTGTTGTAGGAGTAAAGTCATGGATATTTGAGAAAGAAATGAAGGATTATCATGAGCACAGACAGTGTAAAATGGCCTGCACTAACCAGCAGCTATCGACCTCCCCTTCTTCTACATGCAGTAGGACACAGCTGGTAAATAAGGACTTGTATATAGCCTGTGGTAAACCAGTTTAACTAGGTGCATTGATCTTCTCTTCAACTTAAATTTGTAAACTGTTAATCCTGATTATGTAGCAAACTTCAGTGCAGGGTAGTAAAGCTTGATAGGGAGCCCAGTAGACAATCCTGACTGACCCACAGCTATAGCATGTGACCTTTTGAGAGGGATTGGTACACACAGTCCTGCTTGGGACTGTAACAATTATGGAAAGAAAAGCTTGAGTTTGTTAATTTGTTTGAATCTTTCTTTTCCAACACTATGAAACTGAGTTTCTTTTCTTTTTCTTTTTTTTTTTTTTTCCTTTCAAACTTTTTTCTTAAGGTTTTTNTGTTTTCTGCTCCTGGCCTATTGTTTACATATGTGTAAACATATGTAAACAATACATACATATGTACAATACATACATACTCTCTTTACAGATGTGTTTTATTTCATGCTTCTATTAATTGAGATCTTCCCCCCTTCCCCATTGCATGCCTTGTGTTTCAGAAGTAAGAAAAGAAACTGTATCAAATCAATAAATTCCAAGCTGAGAGGCCAGCTCCATCTAAGCCCTTAGACCCACTGGGCATTGGCTTGCTGAGCGTAACCTGAAATCTTAAAACACTTTCTAGACGAACATTAAGGTACAAATGAGGGCTGGTTTGTCTCTCAAATCAACACTTAAAATGAAAAAGCTGATGATGTTTTCATTGAGGTGGAAAAAGTGACAGACAGCCTCTTGACAGCAGATTACCAGGAGAGAGAAAACAGAGCTAAAGTTCTGTTTTCACTTTCCACTGCAGAGTGAAGGAGGGAGGTCGGGGGCTCGGGAGGAGATTGGAAGTGAGGAACTGCATTTTTCCTTGTGTTTTTTTGTTAGGCTCAGTTACACATATATCACCATGGCTAAATTAAAAGGCCTGTATTCTGCTGATGGATGAGCAGTAAGTTTTGCTGGGAACCACAGGAACTCTTAGGATAACATTGGCAATACTGGGGCGAAAGGGAAATTGACAGTATAAGCTGACTGTTAAGCTTCCCTTCCAGTAATAGACTGTAGCCCAATCCATGCAAACTCTTTCTGTACTCATCTTTCTACAGCAAAACATTTTAGACATCTTTTAGGGCCCAGTCCTGAGCAGAAATTCACATGGAATTCCTCTGCAAAAGCTAAAAAGAAATGGGCAAAAATGAACTCATGTGTCACAAGAAAAAAAGCAGAGCTAATTATGGGGTACAGATGAGTGTTCTGAGCTTTACTTCACTTGCCAGTAAGAATAATTCCAACAAGGACTTGGTCTTTCCCAGCCAAAGGCAGCAAACGCAGGCCACAGCAGAAAACATCCACAATTACAGCATGCTTAAATGAAAGCAAGAGGAAGTTTTCTAGAAACTCACAGTCTTGGCATGATGGAGGCCTGCACCTCATCCCGTCAGGTCCAGTCTGTCATCTTTAACTGGAAATAGTAATATCTTGTCACCTCACTGCTGCAGCCCATGTCTCAGATTCAAGCTATCTCTCTGTCCTTCCAGATGTCTGTATTTCCCTTGCTCTGAGGTAGTAGGCTATTCCCATAAATGGAGGCCTCTGACCCTAGCATTTCCAGGAAGAACAACTTTATTGTCTCTGATGATACAAGTATTTCTGGATGCTGGGCCAGTCTGTGTGGGCATAGGGGACCTGCAGGACAAGAAAAAGCATGTACCACCCCTTCAGTGACCTTCTGCCCTCTTACTGCTTGCCTATCTTTGCCCATATACCTCTGGACAGCAGTAGCAGGAGTGGGAAAGTTGGATGTCTGCTCAGTCAACACATCTGTTACCAAAGGGAAAATTTCTTGTTACTTTCTGAAAATCAAGTTCCTCCTTAGGGTCCTTCACACTAGGCTTCTCTGCAGTTTGCTCCATCTCCTGCAAAAATACCAACAAATCAGCAAAATAAAGCTACCCATTATGTCTGACAAATCCTGGCTAGGTTCATCTCTGCATTCTCACGGCCAGAATAAACACTGCAAAAATCCATCATGCACATGTTCAGCAACGCCTTTCCTTCACCACATATACTCATGCATAAGTTTAAAAAAATAAAATTCTAAATAAACAAAGTTAAAGATGATTTTAAAAATCACACATGCAGTGCCTGTGAACCCAGATATAATGCTTGACATGTTATAAAATACATTTTATTTTAAAGGAAAAAAGAGATAGAAGTAGAGACACTTCTACCAAAGTGTAAGTCTGAGCCTAGACTGGAAGGCTCAAAGTGTGGTAGAACTGAATGACATCCCTGCACTGCTTGGCACCAGAGCATCTAGCATGTGCTGCTGCTCTCATCAAAATGCGGGAAAGAATTAGACCCTGAGGCCAGTAGGTAGCAAAAATTAGTACCAGAATAGGCCTCTACCTACAGCAAAGCTGCAATACAGGGAACACAGGAGTAGGGGATTTGGAAGAGATCAGATCCACAGTGCAACCTGGGCAGCAGTACACCAGGGAGTGATCATGAGGATGGGACAGCACTGGTGAGCAACTGAAACAGGATTTCAAAATGAAGCGAACAGTAGAAGTCAGAGATGCAATAAGTTCCAAATGCAAGTTAGTGACGGAGGTTTTTTCTGAAGGTTAGGTGGGGTTTTTTTGCTTATGTTGTTTTGTAGCTGAAGTAGTTGTTCAATCTGATCATTTTAATTTCATCATTAGTAGAGTTAACTGACTTGTCAGTTAATCTGAAATGCTGCTATGTGATCACTTATATATAAATTACTGCCAGGACATCCAAAATTTTATTATTTTTTGTATGCAAAAGTGCAATCAGCTATTGACAAAGGAGGCAGAATAGAAAGTGAATATGTAAGTTCAGTAAAAGAGTAAGAAAAATAAAAAATGCAAAAATCATGTGAATGTCTATTGTAAGGGCATCCACATGTATATGTGACCTTTTTTCTGATATTTTCTATGTTATATTACATTTTCCTGGTGGAAAATGCAGAAACCTAAAGAACAGAGGAGCCCATCTTAGGTTGGTGACAGAAGGGCTGACTAAGAGCAAAATATATTTGGACTTACAGGTAACTCAGGGACAACATTTTTCCAGTTGGAAGTTGTATCATCTGAGGCTGTTTTATACCTGCAGGGTAGGTAATTGCCATGGACAGAATATTTTCCTGAGGCAATTTGGTAGTAGTCAGCAGCATTACAATAGAGGTGTTTCTGGCCATGAGAATTTTGAGATCTCTTTCCTTCCTGTTGAGGAACAACATGAGTAGAAAAAGTATATGCAACTTCACCAAGTCAAACCAAGGCCGGGAACCTGTGACTGACAACATCTAGGAGAAAAATCAATTAATTTTGAAATGTATTATATGCTGACTATGTTAACCTCTTAAAGGAAGCCCATCCGCAGGCCTATTAAAGATGATTTTGTCTGTGCAAACTGCTTGTAGTGAGATGTTTTCCCCATGGTCTGTGCTCTCCATCCTCACCTTTGATACATCACGCTATGTTACGATACCTACTGTGAAGTTAAGCAAAGCAAAGGAGCTCCTCGTCAGGTGTCTTCATATCAGGGCCACTCTTCCTTTGTATCTGAGATTCCCAACACAGGCACTAGATAAGGTAGTTGTTTTGATGGCTTTAATCATGAAAGCTAACATTCAAGGAAGATAAAAGATTTCTTCTAGCTCTCTTCTTTATATCTCTCATTATCTACTTCATACCTTCATGGCCAGAGAAAACATTTACCAGTGTCTCTGGTATATAACATTTGGTCTATGATCTTCAGTATCCAATGGTTATTAAACTTCAGTCCCAGGTCCTGAATGTTTTTTCTACATTGCTTTTCAGGAGGGCAAAGAGCCAGTCTTGCCATTTCAGAGTACAGTTTCTCAAAAATGAAGAAAGTGAAGGAAACAAAACTATCAGGAGTACAAGTAGAGTTAATCC
The DNA here is from genome assembly GCA_013400735.1 of Pomatostomus ruficeps. Taxonomy (NCBI): domain Eukaryota; kingdom Metazoa; phylum Chordata; class Aves; order Passeriformes; family Timaliidae; genus Pomatostomus; species Pomatostomus ruficeps. Next base: position 11,295 of record VYZT01033173.1, on the reverse strand, counting down.
ATACCTTCACAGTGGTGTATTTCCAGAAGTACTGAAATCTGAAGTCAAATGAAATTATGGTGATAATATGGTGGAATACCCCTTGGCTTCCAACAGAAATGGTGTAAGGACCTTGCATCCTCAAAATGGAGTAGTGTTGTCCCCGTTCACAGGTGCATGAGGAAAAAGTGGCTCTTTGGAACCATATGTTTGTGTTTGTTGTTCTTCCCAGGCCCCACACACATCCATAGCAGAGGAAAGGCAAATACATACATGCAGATATGTGTTAGCAAAATATTCAGGGAGGAGGAGAAACAGAAATTCATATGCGATGGAATTGATATGAAATGCAACTGTACAACTTTGAATTTGTTTGGGTACTGACAAAAGGACAGAGGAAATTTATCTTCCAAAGTCTATTGTAGGACCACTCTTCTTTCCTTTGCTTCCCTTCCTGTGATCTTTCTTTAGCATAAGTGGTGTGACATAGCTTTCCTTCACATAATTCAGTGTTTAGAGATGTGCAAGAGCCCAAGAAGGCAGAACAGAAATAGTTGCCTGTGTACTGGGGAGGAATATGCAGCAAGCTTCAAATGTAGAACCCAGTACTTAAGATGTCTTATTAATTATCATTTCATAACAAGAAAACAGACTTTCTAGCTACAAGGAAAAGCAGGCAGCTGGGTCTCTAAGCAGCAGACAACAAATGCAGGCTGTGCTGGGACCAGAAAAAGGGATTCGGTTTGCTTTCCTTCTGGTGGTTCTCCCCACTGGTTGCTGAAAGATGTAAATAACAATTACACCAACAAAGAAACAGCTGTAAAATTAGGTAGGCTCAGTCCATGACTGCACAGAACAATACAATACTGTGGTCTACCTGTTCCACTTACAAGAATTCACTGACTTGTCGTGCTTTTCCTTTCACTCTGCTTTTTCCTGCTTCCGAACTGTGCGCCTGACCACAGAGCAACTGCTGCCCAAGTCCCTTCCCAGTCTAGAAAATGGCAGAAATACAAAGCCCGAGGAAACTGTTGCCCCACAAAAAGACTAAATTTCTCTTAAGTCACATCACATTCTATCCTACAAGCTTAAGATAAGAATATTTGTAGTATGGTAGGAAAAAAGTCGATTTAGCCAAGTTTCTTATGTCATGGAGATCAGCATTGGAGGCCTAGGGAAGACTGAAAGGAAAAAACATCAACATACAGTGATAACATCCAGCAGGATCTTCCAGCTTCAAGATATCTGAAATTCACAGATTTATCAAGGATTATCTAACATGAATATGCTGGCTGGTTTCAGAGCCAGCATATTCATGTTAGATAATCCTTGATAAATCTTATTTCATGAACTTATGTAATTTCATTTAAGCAAGCATGCATATGACACACAAGCACACACATGTACTTTCATCTAGATTAGAAGAATCTGCTATTTTTATGGCTGATCCTCTATTTGCTCTTGGAAAAGCTGAAATGCATTTTGCTCTGGCTCAGTGTCATGAACACCCATGAAAATATTAGTATTCACAAGGATACGTATAAAATGAAATTACACATTTCCATATTACTCAACATGTAAATATTTTGTAAATTGTTATGTTTATATAGTAATACTCAATTAAGTATTCTAGGGTTAACAGATGTCCTGTTAATTCTAGAATCCTTTCATGTACAGCCATCTCAGATATTGCCCAAATCATAATATACTATTGTAAGTTTGGAAATACCAAAAAAATGATAACTTTTTGAAAGAAGAATACATAAATAAATCTTTGTACCTTTTGGGAAAACAGGTACCGCCTTGTAAACATTTATTATAGATGTATTATAAAGAAAGAGGCACAGCAGGAGTTGGGCAGCTGGAACTAAGTTGCTATGAATAATTTTGTTAAAGAACACTGTCAACAATATTTATACTGTGTCCAAATTGTGCTAGGTTTTCACACACTATTAAGAAGATAAGATCACATACCTATGGCAGTGTTTGGAACCCACTCAGAGCCAAGAAGTCTGGCAGGACTCCACTGCAGCCAGTGCCTAAGTCCTTAACTGCTCAGCGTTGCACAACAGCGTGCCCTCTGCACAGCACAGCTCGCCCGAGGGCTTCCAAAGGCGCTTTTCCCTGCCCCGACGCCCCAGTGCGGCTGCGACTAGGCGGCCGTGAGAGAAGAGATCCTGTGAAAGTGATTAAACCCCAAGTGCAGAGAGATAATAATCAGTATTTTAAGGGTAAATAGATAGTCTCGTTCTAGGCAAATTCTCACTTAGTGGAGGCACAGCTCTGTTGTGTACATACAGACCTCAGAGTGTCTGTGCGTGGCTGGATTCTGCTCAGACACTCTGCGCTGTCTTCACCTGCTCAGGGGCAGAGAAATTTACAGGTGAGCTCATGAATGCAAATGAATGCATGAAGTATGATGTTAGCCCTCACAACTTAAAGACAACTGCATGCAAATGATATTCAAATATATGGTATTCTAATTCTCACAGGATATAATTATAAAATAATACACACAGAACCAATCTAAACTCAGGTATACATGCTTGCTGTTGTTCACCTAGTTCTTAGGCTGTAAAAATTTATGATTTTTTTAAATGTAGGCTATTCCTTAATTTAATGCTTTCATTTTAATTTTGCTTAGACTTTCCTGGTGGCTCTTTATGTTAAAAAAATTAGTTAGGGTCAAGACAATTATTTTTAATTCAAGAAAATGGCTTCCTTAGAGCGTTCAGTCATGTGGTTTAGTTTTAGGTAGTCCTGTAAGGAGTGTGAAGTTGAATTCAATGACCCTGATGAGTCCTTTCTAACTTGAGATATTTAACAGTTCAATGAAAATTATGTAAAATTATTTTTCCCCTACAAAACATCATTTGAAATTAGATAATCAGAGTTGCCATTCCAGAAAGATATAACTTGAAAAACATTTGTTGTCTATCAATCAAGTTCTGGATCAAATCCAGAGAACTGATTTTAAGGATATCTTTAAACTGTAAACACCAAATTTTAGCCCACATTTCTTAAGAAAACCAGGTTTGTGAGACTAGAACTATTGACTGTTTCTATTTGTTTGTACTGTTCACTGCTAATAATATCTCAAACATCAGCAAATTCACTCTAACAGAGAATACAAAGTCTCCCATATCACCCGGTTTTTCTGATTCTGGAGACAGCAGCATCCAGGCAGTAAGAAGGACACCTGCGGAGATCCTTTATGAGGTGCTAGAGGACTGGAAATGGACAGAGCCACCACAGAGGCTTCATACACCAGCAGAGACCACGGCCCAGAGCTGTTGGCACAACCCAGCGTCCAGGAGACGAGCCCGTGGAGCCAGGCAGCAGCTCCCGGCGACTCGGGCAGAAGAGGACGAGCTGGAATTCAGGCACCGCTGCCCGCTGGCATCCTCAGACGGGTGGCTCTGCAGATCCTTTCGCCACGGCGGTTCTCTAACCAGCGGAGCCGTCGCATTTAGGGACCTTCTCCCGGCTCCGGCTCCTAGCAGGAGCGGCTGCTGCGGATGCTGTTCGCTGCCCACAGGTGGCAGTGAGTCTTCACTGTTCGCCAGAGAGAAACCAGATTCGCCTCTGAGACTTGGTGGTGTTTGTGGGCATCGGCCTGACGGCCCCTGCTTGAGGTGATCGGGGCTGGCTTTCGGGGAGCTCCTCAGCAGAGGGCTGGCTGTGCTTTCGCTCCTCTCTCTGAGTGCTGTAACATAATCTATGTGACTGGGAAGGGTCTTCAGGTCGGTCAGGATGAGCAAAATCTGCCGAAAAATTCACTCAAATCTGTGATGTCAAATGGTGTCAATACAGCCGGAAAAGCAACACTTCAAGGGGGAATATGTTTCAGAGATACTGATACTTTTGTTATCTGTATTTGCCTCAACACAGGCCTGGTATCAGAAGACAGAGCAAGGGAGAAAAAAGAAAAGCAACTAAGCAGATCAGAGGAGATCAGAAAATTACTCATGCTATTCAGTGTAATAAATGTTACTGTCAACAAACACAGCTTCCCTTGGATTTTTAAAAGGATAAAACCACCATTGTTTACATTTAAGCTCTCCTCTCTCCCATGTCCTTTATCACAACAAAGTTATTTAAGTTTCCTATGAAACAATAGTATATATTTCTGATGTTCCAAAATACATGCTGAGTACAAACTTTCAAACTTTCACAGATAAGTAGATTAGATTAAAGAGCAAAAACAACGGTATTGAGTGGAAAAACAGACAGTAAGTAACGTTTGGCCAACCCGTAAGCTGAAGATGTTGGTATATACTGTATAAAATCTGAGTGTCTGTCCCTTCATTATTGTCCTGAATCAATAACTACATGCATCACATAGGTTTGGGTTTTTGGGCAGGTTCTCCTTTTTTCTTTCCAAAAATAACAGCAAACTTCAAAGTGACAAATAACATCAGCAAACAGAAAAAACAGAACAAATGTAATTTTTTCTCAAACTGACTGCTGGCCAAACATGACTTAACTACGTGAGTTTTTCTCTGCTGTTGAACAGCTGTGAACATCTGCCAAGTGACTGGAAACCCATTGCATATGGTGCCACCTGCGTCTTGATACAGAGCAGCAAGCCAAGTTTTGCCATCATGTATGTTTTTGCATCTCCACTGAATCCGCTGGGGTTGCACACATGTAACTGAGAGCTTAATCCCAGTGGAGCTCTGTTGTGTTTCCCCGTGACTAACTTCAGTGGGCTTCAGTGGAGTCACAGGATGTAACTGAGACCCGACACACTCTATTGATAAATACTTTCAATAGTAAATCCTTCTACCAGTCTGGTGCCTTGCAAAGTTTCCCCTAAAAAAAATGAATATTCTGACAAATAGGGAGCTTGCTACTAGACATCTACAGCTTGGTGGACTGATTTTAAGACAAAATTTTTCACACAACAGAGTCTTCTGCTGCTTTTTGGTGGAAAAGCAGTTCTGTGAATCTTCCATTCCAGACCCGAGAGCCAATGTGGAGGCACAAGTCCTGTGGAGAAGACCAGCTCAGGATCTACATCTAGTGGGAAAGAAATCTGGAAACAGGGCCTCAGAGGCCATCTGGGTCCTGCCTCTCCAAGGGAGTGGCCACATTGGCTTTCTGAAGAACAGTAGGTTCATCATGTCCAGCACCCAAACTAAGCTGATTTATTTTTGCACACTCCTGGTCTGAAATGGCCATGATCTGGATGTCTGGATAAAGTAGGAGGCTCATCCCAGAGACCTGGCAGTGCAGGTACAGAAGGTGAATTCTGTGGTGTTGTGTGGTGTAGAAGGAGATTCTAGGTAGGCAATGTTTGTATTCTTCAGAAAAACAAAATCCCACTTAAAGAGTCCCCATAGCACCTTGGGGAATAATTTTAAACTCTGATTGAGATACTGCAAGGGAAAACATCAAAAAAAATGTGCATTTTTTCTATTTAATAAAATTAATCCTTGAAGTCTTTGTTATTTTGTATACTTTGTGCATTTGTGACTCTTTGGGGCAGAGTCATTTTCAGAGGATTTGCATATTGCAATTTTATGCAGGAAGAAAATTCACATACAAAGTGAAGCCAGAATTGTCTGGCACAGAACTCCTAAGGACAGATGGTGCCACCTGCATCCTCAAGTAAGAATAGTCCCAGGCAGGTTTGTAGACAATGACCTATTTAAGTGAAAGAGGGGAAAAAAATCCATGAGCTTTCTGTCTATCTAAGTACAGAACATTTACAGCAATAGAAAGTTATTAAAATTAAGCATTATTGAGAGCTCCATTTTCACTGACTCACAGTCCTCAGGATACATGTAAGTTCTCACTGCTATTCAAATCTGTTACTTCTTTCTTGCCACCCAGCTTCTTTTCCAAAACATGTTTGAGCCACAGATCCTGGGGGTTTATGTAGAGGCCTCCCCTCTGTTCTCCTTCTTCCTCTGACCAAGGTTATTCAGCCTTACAGTTTAGTTTAAGCTGAGGTTTTTGACAGGCTTATTGTTGCAATGAATTTGTAGTTGTGCCTTGATACCATATTATCTTGCCACTGAAATTCAGGTCTGAAGGGAGCACTGAGGATTTAGATCTCATTTGAACATACATTTTTTAAGAAGCAGTAAGAACAACCAGAGTAAAGATAAATAAAAGAAGGAGAAGGAAGTGTAAGCATGTGCGTTTTTCTTAATATGAGAAGTATTCTATTTACAAGAAAAACATTTCTTTCATTGATTACCATTGGACTCCATTTCCTCGTAAGACAATATTTATGCTGCATGTGTTTAAAATTTCATCTGTCCTTTGCGGAAAAAACATTTAAAACCAGATAGTCTTTCACTTATTTAATAATCAATTATTCCCAAAAGTTTGTGTGTTTGTGTGGATATACAGACACATGTCTGTACACCATTGTTTATGCCTAGTAAAGAATGTAAACAATAATACAGGCACTAGCTGACATCGGTTTTGTTTCTTTTTCAGCATTGTTAACTGGAAAGATGAAGACATTTAATTTGTTTCTAGAGAAGTGAAAATATAAATAACTTACTGTTTTAAATCTTACTAAGTCTTACTAAAGTCCTTCTGTTCTAGATTTCTTCTATCTAATACATGAAAGAAGAGTCTATTCAGACTTATTATATGCTTGGTGTGCTTGAAACCAGGTGAGGCTACAAGGTCTGCTGATGGGTCAGTCTGTTGACAGTGGACAAAGGTGAATGTCCCCTGAGTTCTGGCACCTCACATTTTGGAAATAGACTTAATTGGTTGCCTTCTACCAAGAGATAACAGTAAAAGTTTAATCAGTAACTTTACTTTATATCAGGCTGAACAGAAGTGAACCAGAACACTTTTTGTGCTATTGCCATTCAGTATAAAATAAAAAAAAAGCTAAAAACAATCAGGCTCTACAAAAAGCTATAAAAAAAACATGCCACCAAATTTTTAGAAATTTAAAATGAAGTCTTTTTCCCATGTGAATTTCAGGATGAAGTCTGGGTTTGCTTTTGACTTCAATGCTCTCTTTTTTTGTCCATAACTCCTTAGAATTCTTTTTGGAGAATATTCAGGTGGAAAAATGAAAACTACACCCCTCTCAGTGCAGTTAGGAGCCATGGGAATGGATGTTCAAGGAAATGTTTGTGTACACCTTACAGTGCCACAAAACAACACCCAGTCTTGATTTGTTTGATATATATTTATTAATAAAATGATAGGAACATTGTTTGAAGACTGACTAAAGCCAGAATAGTGGTTTTGTAAGACTTCTATGCAATTTAGATAGAATACATATGAGGTAAAGTAATATGGATATTTATAGTCACTTTTATTTTCTGTTGTGCTTGAGGTTGTTAAACTTTTTTATGCTCTTCTCTTTTTAGACTAGGGACCCTGAAAAAGATTTTTAAATGTATCTGTAGCATATGTGTTTTCATAAACTGTATTTCTATTTTACTGTGTAAATACAATATGAAGAATATCCCTTTTGCCAGGAAAGTGAGGTTTGATAAACTCAACTGAAATGGAATTTAATGAAAAGAAATGAATGAGGCCTTTACAGGTTAGTTCACTGAACGGTTTTAAAAGTTTCAAATTAAATGACACATTAAAAATGCCTGCTTTGCCAGCTTTTCTGGCACAAAAGAGCTACAACAAAATGTAACTAAATCTCTTTTAACATTTGAGTTATAACAAAACCACAAGAGAGATTTTTTTTAACAAAGACCAGGCTAGAGACAGGACTGAACAGTCTGAACACTGACTTCTACACTTATAAGCCTCAATGAAGTGTTAGTCTCACATGCATAAGTAAACAATAAGCCAGTAGAAGGAAATGGAGGCTTTAAAACTGTTTCTTTTACCTTAAATCTGGTTTCTCAGACCTCTCCAGGTAAGCTTTCAAGCAACAAAGTGACCAGACTACCATCTGCCTTCAAGTGCCTTGACAAATTATTTTCCAGCCTAGTGTTACTGAAAGCTTAATTTCTCCTAATGACTTGATATACGAACTCCACCTTTCAGAGGAGGTTGTTTCTCAGGAGGAAAAAATATATATAACCTTATTCATTTCTGCATTGATTTTTTTCAGATGCTGCTGTGTATATAAAACGTGTTTCAAGGCTGATATGCCAGAAAACTGTAGGTAAAAATAAAATTAATTACTAAATAAATAAATAAATAAATATTTTCTAAACCCTTTCAGAAACTCTGTTAAGATAGTGTTTTCTTTATAAACTTTAGATTCGCTGCCTGTAATTTTTCTTAAATTTAGTGGGGAATTAACTCCTCACATATCCTCAGTGCCAGCACCGAAGTTTTATGTCATGTATATTAACATTTACTCCTGAAAAAAGAGAAAAGTTGAGTTTCTTCTGAATGTAGAAGCAAAGAAGCCCAGACAGGACAAACCTGTGTGGTCCACAGAGCATCTGAACACTGAAGAAGCAGTCAAGCTCTTGGCATGGGAGAACAATATAGGAGAAGGCAGAGATTAAGGATAGGTGGGGTGGCTGGTAGTCCTTCCCTGGAAGCAGTCATGTGGGGACTCTCTGCAAGGGAACTAGACAGCCTGGCTATCAAGTGTTGGCTGCACATGCCAAGGACTTCTATTTACACCTCTTCATAACATAATTTCATGTTTCATCCAGCCTCAGGAGATCCATTCATGTGTTTGTGAATGTTTCCCTACCAGCAAAAAGAAAACAGAGTAAAATGAGAAGACCATCCCTGGTGGGAAGGTAAACTGAGAAAGCTGTGACTGAGAATGGAAAAGTAAAGAGAGTATTATCATAAGAGAGAAGCAGAAAATTAGAGCTGCTTAACCCATCAGTTGGGCTGTTAAATCCCCCTGTGCCATGAGGACAGTGCAGGAGCAGAAAATTGGGACCACAGGCAAAATTAGTACATTCTCCTGAGGTTTCTGACGCTTGATATAACTGAATAACCTACAGATCCTTTATCCACTGGGTAACAAAATATTTACTTGGTGCTGGCTTCAATGCCTTTGAGCTAGACAGAAGTTTTCACACTGACTACTGTGGGAACTGGGGTACTCAGAAGCAGAAAGAAGCTAGGTATGTCCCTCAGAAAAAAAGGAAATCAGATGGAAGAGTAGTTGGTAGATCTTGGCCAGAAGACTTAAGGAAGAGGCACATGTTCAAAAACTGATCATCAAAAGCTGCCAGCATAACTGGAAGGAAAGGCCTGTTACTTCTAAATGGATGTCTAGAGCCTTTTGCCATCTGACAGTTTTGAAGCTTATTCTTTACAGAGATGGGTTTGTAAGCTTACGAAATTAATTTCTTTGTGTAGTCATCACCAAGTTTGGAAAAGTCCTCCAAGATCATTGAGTCCAATGATTAACCCAGTGCCACGGTGCTAAACTGTGTCCCCAGGTGCCACATCCACATACCTTTTGAACACTTTCAGGGATGGTGAGTCTACCACTGGCCTAGGCAGCTTATTCCAATGCCTGACCACCCTTTCAGTGAAGAAATTTTTCTCAGTATCTAATCTAGACTTCCCCGGCTGCAACTTGAGGCCAATTCTTTACATTCTGTTACGGATATTAGTTACATTGGAGAAGAGGCCAACCCCCACTGGGCCACACTCTCCTTTCAGGCAGTTGTAGAGAGTGATAAGGTCCCCTGAGCCTCTTTTTCTCCAGGCTAAACAACCCCAGCTCCCTCAGCTGCTCCTCACAGAACTTGTGCTCCAGACCCCTCACCAGCTCCACTGATGTTGTCTGGACACTCTCCAGCATTTCAGGATCATTCTTGTCATAAGACCCCCAAAACTGAACACAGGATTCAAGGTGTGGCCTCACCAGTGCTGAGTACTGGGGGACAATCCCTGCCCTGGTCCTGCTGGCCACACTGTTGCTGCTACAGGCCAGGATGCCATTGGCCTTCTTGGCCACCTGGGCACACCCTGGATCATGTTCAGCTGCTGTCACCAGCACCCCCAGGTCCTTTCCCTGTGGGCAGCTTTCCAGCCACTCTGCCCCAGCCTGTGGCACTGCCTGGGGTTGTTGTGACCCAAGGGCAGCACCCGGCACTGGGCCTTGTTGAACCTCACACCACTGGGCTTGGTCCATGATCCAGCCTGTCCAGATCCCTCTGCAGAGCCTTCCTGCCCTCCAGCAGATCAGTGCTCCCACCCAGCTTGGCGGCAGTGGCAAGTTGACTGAGGGTGCCCTTGATCCACTCATCCAGGTCATTGATAAGGGTATTAAACAGAACTCGGCCCCAATACCGAGACATGGGGAACACCAGTGGTGACAGTTTCTCCAGAAGAATGCTGTGGGAAAGACTGTCAAAGGCTTTACTCAAGTCCAGGTTGAAATATCCACAGCCTTTCCACTGAATGGGTCACCTTGTTATTGAAGGACATCAGGTTGGTCAAGCTGTACCTGTCTTTGACAAACCCCTGCTGGCTGGGCCTGATCCCCCGGCTGACCTGTACATGCTGTGTGATGGCACTCAGGATAACTTGCTCCATGATCTTCCCTGGCACCAAGGTCAGGTTTACAGACCTGTAGTCCCCCATATCCTTCTTTCAGCCCTTCTTACACATGGACACTACATTTGCCAAAACCCAATCAACTGGGACGTTGGGTATTTGTGTTTTTATGATGATTATCAGTACTCCTGAGGACCAGGACAAAATTCTGCCAGGTTGTAGATAGAAAGAGTCTACTGCTGAGCGTGAAGTAAACTACAGCAAATGGGTAACATAAAAGAAGATACTGGACAACAGTGGTCAATATGTCTGCTGTGTCTGGATAAAGTTAATTTTTTTCCATAGAAGTTGACATGGTGATGTGGTTTAGGGTTGTGACCAAAAAGGTGCTGATGGCATATTGGTTTAGCTGTTCTGAAAAGCATTTACACAGCATCAAAGCCTTCTCTGGTTCTCACTCTGAGCCCCTAGAGTAGACTGGGAGGGAAAAAGATCAGGCAGATGATCTGAACTAGCTGAAAGCATACTCCATGCCATACAACATTATGCTCAGCAATACAGAGGGAAAAGAGGGGGTGTTGGGAGGGTTAGCCATCTTTTACTTGGATGCCCTCAGGACATCTATCTACCCATGGGAGGTGCATCACTTGTTTTGTTTTCTTTACTTTTTCTCTTCTTTCACTTCTCCTTCACTAAATTAACAAATTTTGTCTTGTCCCATAAGTTTTCTTGTTTTTACTCATCCTTTCTTCTTTCCCCAACCCACGGGGTGATGGGGGGAAGTGACCAGGAGTCTGTGGAGTCCTTAACTTTCTCCTGGGGTTAGCCCCAACAGTATGAAAAGTCAGGCACAGTCTTGTAAATAAAAGTGTCCTGGTTTCAAAG
>VYZT01033171.1:0-18861 GCA_013400735.1 Pomatostomus ruficeps | reverse complement strand
GTACTAAAGGGACTGAATCAGAAATACCAGGATTTTTTGCTGAACAATGAAAGAAAGCACACATTACTGAACTATCCTACCTTTAGGGTAAATCTATTACATCTTCTCTCTGTCTTCTTCAGCTACATATGTGATTTGAAAATATTCTCTGTTTCAGGATGCATCTCTTTAGTTGTCATGGAGCAAAATGCATGTCAGAAAACAACAGAAATGGTGTTTATGTCTAGGTAGCTCAAACAATTTGCCTTGTATAATGCATACACAGTTGAACCTGAATATTCATTTACATTGAGCAATATTGCTTGTTTTAATGTAAAATGGGATGGAATAACCCTAATGTGCTGGTGGGCAAGGTCTACTGTGTCTCGTGAGTCATTTTTAATCTTGCCAGGTGGACTCTAATCTCAGGAAAAGACACCACTAATATATCATAACTTTGAAAGCAGAATTCACATTAATTGACAGGACTCCATTTGAAATGTATCCATTCAGCTATATGTGTGTTTTTAATACATTCATTCTGCTGTTAGATTAAAAATAAAAACAGAAAACCTATGTAAAAAATTAGTCTTTTAAAGAGTCAGTGCTATCATCTTCAACTTTTTGTAGATCTGTTCATGGACAGTTATTAACAAAACCTATGCTACTAAAACTAGTTACACTCTAATTGCTATTAATTGATATGGACAGACTTCAAAGAAACTGATTTTTTGTTTTATTAGTTCTTATAGTAGTGGAACTAAAAGTTGTATCAGATAGTGATATAAATTTTTGTTTTGACAGATATTTTCCTTTGACTCAAAAAAAGGTGAAGCTACTATTTTTTTAAAATTCTATTTGTTTACACAATACCATGTATTAACTGTGCTTATTTCTACAAGAAAAAAATAATATACAGGGAATTTACAGCCTATAATTTTCACAATAAATCATAGTTATATGATGTCTAGAAGAGAAAAGGTTATGATGGTACTTATATTGGTAGGTTGGATCTAGTTTTTCCAGAATTCCTCATGTTGTTGTCTGTAATTCCTCCAACTGTTGACATTGTGAGCTATACTGACAATTAGGTACCTTGAAACCAGTATAATTTCTCTCTGAATAAGAAAGACTTTGTCAGACCAAGGCTTCAGAAAGCTTCCTAATTTAAATTAAAGTCTTCCCTCTTTTAATATCTCCCATTACAGTCTCAGTGGAATCTATTTATATACTACATGGCAGGCTCAGAGAGAACCACAGCCATCATTGCAGTAATTCCCTTATGGACACGAAATTGCCTTATTTTCTTCAAAGTGCATGGAACCTGCAGAACCCTACATCCTAAAACCATGCTGAACATGGAGTGTGCAAATTCATGTCAGGCCCTAAGCTTTTGAACAACTGTGGTCATACTTTGTTCTTTTTATCCAAATCCACTGTATTTAGATGAATTGTTAAATTATGTTCAGGTGATTTGTTAAGTTTCTTAAATTTGTTAAAATGTTCAGATTTAATATTACTTTTTCTTTTCATGTGTGAAACCCTAGATGATTAAGTTTATTTAAGCAATTAAAGGCCAGATTTAGTTCCAGTCCCAGTTAGTCACATTCTCACTTAGACTCAGAGCATGCAGTATTCCAAAAGGTGAGCTGTGAAACTACTATTTAGGTTTGATCAAATTTTTAAAACATATATCTATGGTAAATTAAGATGATTTTTAAGTGGAAGGTTCATTTGCCAATAAGGAAACATGATATTTATGAAACAGAAACCATATTCATTGCATATTTTCAAACGAAGCCTATAGTCATAGCTACAGTAAAAAGACATTTGGAACATAAATGTACTTTGCATGTACTTGATGAACAGAATTTGCTACTGGTTTAGCATTTGGAATACAATTAAAATAGATTATTTCAACAATACTACACTGTTTAGGAAAAAACAAAACCACACTTCTAGTTTGAACTTGATTCAGTTCAGGCAAAGAATATCATTCCTCACTTCTAGTTTGAACTTGATTCAGTTCAGGCAAAGAATATCATTCCTCACTTGTAGTCACTGAGTACTGATTATAAATGCCAGGGGTTTTGTTGTTTTGGTATGTTATTCTAACGTCCCACTATCTTCAAATAAATGGAAATCTGTAGTGATTTTAATGCAATAGTTGTTCTAATAGTTTTTTCTTGTCCCAAACAACTTCATTATTGTATATTTTGCTTTCTCTTTTTCACTCAAGATAGGGAAGAGTAATTTTACTAAATAATATTCTCCAGTCAGCGTGTTTCCATCTCCTTTCCATGTTTGCCATCTCCCTCTTAAGAAACAGACAGTGATTTGCAAAGTTAAAATTACCCTTCTTTCTCATTTATTTTTTGTTATATTAGTGTTTTCTTTGTGTGGATTAATGCGTAAAGTCATACATAAAAACTGACACTATCACAGAGGCCAACTACAGTCATATATTTTGTAAATGATTTTCTGGTTCTTCTGTTATTTTACAACAGCATTCTGCACTTGAGTTCTCATTTCAGGCCTGCTCAGGTATGCAATATACTGCATATTTATATTTCATAAGGAATATTCTCCATTCTTGGCAATAGTCTTAAGTAAATTACTGAAAGTTGTAAACAATTTCCATTTTGCAAATGGTTTTGAGTTTTCTACATCTGGTTTCATGTCAGATAAGGTACATACAAAAAGTTTTAAATGCTCTGAGAAAAGAAATTCTGAAAAAAATTCCTATGTTGTTAGAAACTATTATTTTCATTTCATTTTCTCCCAGGAAAGAAAATTCTTTTCATGTAAATTTTTCAATAGCTTCCAATAAAGCTTTTTGTTGGTTTGTGTATATTTATGGAAACTGAAATATGACGTTTAAGCAAAAGAAAAAAAAGTAAAACTCATTAAATTATATTTTTAGTTCTGAAAGCGTGAAAAAACATGTCATGACTATTATCAGAAGTTTTCAGTCCAGTCTGTTTCACACAGAATAAAAGATATTCCTTATTTCTAACCTAACTTATCTTCCCTTGATTTGTTATGATTTTTTTTCTGGCTAATGAAGAGGCCATTTGCTACAATTTTCTGTGAATCTTCAGTTGAATTAATTAAAACTTTTAATTTTATACCAAAAATATTCTGTTCTGTCACAGTCGAGATAATATTGTACTTCCTATTTTTTTTTAATTTGGTGATCTCTTTAACATTTGTTAGTTATCTATTTTGTTTTTGTCAAACATCCTTGCCATCTTAACAGAACATTAAATATTTATATGAATTTTATTTCAGAATTTTTCTTTTAAATATGTAAAAAAGTCCTGTAAATTATTTCATTATCAAATAAAGTTTCACTCCTTCACATTTTTATGTTTGCCTTATAAATTGGAAAATTAGTCCAAAATTCTTGCTACATTCAGATCAAGAGTGGTTCTTTTTGTGCACATAACTAATTGACCACTCTCCTGAGCAAGATGAGATTTCACTTTCAGTTCATTGAACTCCAACTTTCTTTTTCCACAAAATCTGGTGTAGAATTATGCTGTGTGTTTTCTGCTAGAAAGAAAATGTTTACAGTTTCTAGAAATGTCAAGGGTGTTTTAATGTTTTGTACAGAAATACATCTGACTAGTGGTGTGAGATAGAAGTTAAACTCAAAGTCTTGATGAGTTTGTTTTATAGATTATTTGAGAAAATTCATGCTTAAAATGGTCTTTCAGGCTATAAAAATCCTTCTTAGTCTATAGAAGAAAAATTCTATCCAAAATTAATGAAAAATAAGACTAAATCTGCTTTTACAGAAGGATAAAATCTAACACCCCGTCCAATCTCATATGAAACATTTGGGAATGCTTCTGAAATATGTTGCCAATTCACTATTTCTCTTGTTCATTCTTGGATTTCTAGTCTTGTTAAAGTTAATGATCTTACAAGAGAATTGCTGCTAATGAATGAACAACCATTCACTATTTTTTTCAGCCCATTCTTTCCCAAAATCAAGCTGTTCCTACCTGAAGGATATGTGGTATTGTCAGTGTTGTTTTCTGCTATGAATACCATGGAGAACAATTCAATATTTAGCTGTTTGTCTTTTTTCCCCCCATTATGTTAATTTTCCATAGTATTGGGACAATTTCAAGACTGTCTGTATTTAAAATGGAAAATGAATCTTAGAAATTTATGATTTACAATAACCAGAGAAAATGTCCTTTTAATCAAAGAAGTATATTGTATCCTGTCTTTATGACCAAATCATGGTCACATATGGTTATATGAAATGATCAAAATAAGAAAATACACATTTCAGCCACCTTTGTTTCCATTAGACTGGCATTTCAGATAGTGACTACAATGCAAACTAAAAAAAAAACCCTCTTAACCTTAAAAAACAAAACAGGATAAAGCAAGGTAAAGTCTCATCTATCTAAACTTTAAATAACTCCACACACAGGATTCCTTGTTGCTACATGTTTTGATGTCACATTTTTCTCTACCAAAATACCATGGATTACGATATCTAATCTTCATAAAATTTGCATATAGACAAATACCACAATTATTTCTAAATTCTGAAATTAATCTTCATTAATGACACAGATCATTGAATGAAGATTAGGCCAGTTTGTAAATATTTTATATGATATGGGCAAAAACATATATTAAAATATGTAGAAATAGATTTTGGATTTTGTGATTGCCTTTGGGTGAACAGATTTTTTAAAGGCAGTACATTTCTGGTATGGTAGTTACAACTTTAGAACCTAGGGATATTAATGAATTTTATTATATATATTTTTATTTTTAAATGAGGTATCATTTTGGGGGTTAAGCTATGGAGTTTAAAGTGAAATAATAACTAAATCTTTAATATCATTATTATGGCATTTATCTAAAGTAAACAACTACCATTATTCAAGTTTTCTGACCAAATAGGTTGAAATCATCAATAATTCCTAAGAGCACAGCCTAGGAGGTAACTTTTTTAGAGAGTAATATGCCTTTATTTAACTATAGGATGTCAATATTACTAAATAAAAGCCGAATACTGAATGAAGATTAAAGCTGTATGTACAAAGTTGCCATTTTCAGCTTGTTAAAATTGAAATGACTGAAAACAAAACTGATTAGGAAGAGGAAAACTACATTCAGTAAGGGAATAAATTAATTTGACTTCGATAATCAAATTGATTTTGCTGTCATCTGAAACTGGAATGCAACAACAGCTATTTAAAATTTTCTGCATTTCTGAAGTAATTTTACAATGCAAGACAGTCTACTTTTTTTTCTTAAAAAAAAAAGGTCACTATTTTACACATTTTAGCTTGGTTTTCCATTGTTGTGTTTTGAGAATATCATACTTAACTGAAGCCAAACATTTTTTTTTAATTTACAAACATTTAGTTAAGTTTGTCTTTAACTAAGGATGTGATCTAAATTCCAGACAAGCAAATCACTAAACTTCTGTTTTCACTAAGGAAAGATGATATTTTCTGAGGAACTTCTGAGTTTTCTTAGATCATGTTTTCAGTACTTACCAAATAAATGGGAAAGCAGGAAATTCTCCTAGTAAAACCACTCACCAGGGCAATGGCGATATGGAGCAACCTAGATAAATTCAACATCTCAGTAGTTTTTCTAGTCCCTGTAAGCCAGCTTCCAGTTTTAGCAATACTGGTTCAGTCACAGTCCAGTTAGATTTGAACAGAAGAGAAACAGTGATGCCACCGGACTATTCTTCTTCCTTATGAATGATTGGAAAACAGCAACTCCTTCTGAACACCAGAGATCCAGTAGATCATTAGGAATGAATCCAACTGGACTGAGCTACAGAGCTGGCTACACACCCCAAGGATATCTGCACACCACATACGTCTGTCCCACAAATGCGATGGTGAGGCATTTTGTTTGTCTAGCTGAGATGACAGATGCATTTGTGTTAATCCTGGTTGTGGAAACAGTTTATTCATGTTTTCAGGATTTACCCTATCAGATGATAATTTGGACTACTAATTTATTACATGGAAAAACACTAGTAATAGTAAAAATCCTAAATTAATTGATTAATTTAAAAATTATTCACTTTGTGTGAGAGTAGAACATGAGCTAAGGACTCTTTAGCATTCATTCTGAGATAAAGTATATTCAAGAATTAAATTATTCCTAATTAGGTAATGGAAGATAAGAATTCATAATCACAGGATTATTTCTGAGAAAACTCCTGGTAATTGTTTTACAATTATGATTGATTAAACAGATTCTCCAAGAAAGGGTACTTTAATG
This sequence comes from Pomatostomus ruficeps, assembly GCA_013400735.1. Classification (NCBI taxonomy): domain Eukaryota; kingdom Metazoa; phylum Chordata; class Aves; order Passeriformes; family Timaliidae; genus Pomatostomus; species Pomatostomus ruficeps. The sequence continues at coordinate 12,603 of VYZT01033171.1, read as the reverse complement.
AAATTTAGGGTTTTTGAATTTATTGTTCTTTCTTGCAATTCTAGAAGTGAAGCTTCTAAGCTCTATCATCTTCAATGTCAGCTGTGTTCCTAGTGATCAAGTTGATAAAAACAACAATGGTTCTAGAGGCAACAGATATTTTTGTGAGGAGAGTTTGAGAATTGGTGAGTCTATTACAAAACAGATGTAAAACCACAATATCTAATCATGCTACAAGTGGCACAAAACTGTATACATGAAAAGTGATAATTTTATAGAAGTGTTTGAAAATTCACTTCCAAAACCTATATTGAAATATATATTTTTATGCCACTCAAAAATCTGAAGCAATGCAATTCATTTATTTGTACTGTTGTTAGAGTTGTCTATTCTTAATAAACAAGCACCCAATGTCAAGCACTGGAACAAGCTGCCTGGGTGAGTTGTTGAATACCTGGAGGTATTTAAAAGGTGAGCAGACATGGTGCTTAGGGACATGGTTTAGTTGTGGACTTGTCAATGTTAGGTTTGTGGTTGGACTCGATGACCATAATGGTCTTTTCCAACCTAGGTGATTCTAAAATTCCCTGAAACATACTAAATAATGTCTTGTGATAGGTGAGGAAGATGATACTGGTCATTGACTGCATATGAACTTTGCACTGTTCACAAGTTTACCAGCCTTCAAGTAAAATATCTGGAGCTCAAAATTCTTGTCCTGAGTTTTGCAGTTCTTCAATGTTTCTCTTTGCTGTAACACTTTCTCACACATGCTGTTGTAAACATGGTCATGTTTTTGCTAACTGTCGTTGTTTTCATTCCATTCTCCTAGGCGGAGACATGTGATGGATTTTTCCTTTGACCAGTGTGATTGAGAGGTGGTAATTTCTACCTCCAATCCACTGTGATTTCTAAGAACATATAAATAAAGGTCAGAGGGTTCTGCACTCTCTCTTGGGACTCTCTTTTGACTCTCTTTTGGCTCTCTCATTTGGCTCTCTCTTTTGGCTCTCCTTTTTGGCTCCTCGACCTGGTTCAGGTACGTGTGTTTGTGTCCATACAGTGCGACATCAACACAAAATAATAATGAGGATGGGATAATAGCTCTGCTTCTATCAGCTAGCACTCTTTTCTGTAGTTTAAATCTGAGAAGCTCTGAAAATATTATGGGAAACATGTATTTCTTATCAGTTAGTAATCACAACTAAAGTACACATGGAGTTGTCTGCAGAAGAAAACATCAGTGACAGCGATGAGTTCTTCTGCAACAACAACACCCCTACTCTTCCAATATTAGAATCATAGAATAACCTGAGATGGAAGGGACACACAAGGATCGTTGAAATTCAACTCCTGGCCCTACACAGGATGTCTCAAAGAATCCCACCACATGCGTGAGTACATTGTGCAAACACTAGAATTCTATCAGGCCTGGTGCTGTGACCACTTCTGCAGGGAGCCTGTTCCAGTGCCGAAACACCCATTGGGTGAAGGAGCATTTTCTAGTATCCAACCTAAATCTCCCCTGACACAACTTCAGGCCAGTCCTTCAGGTCCTATCACTGGTCACCACAGAGAAGAGATCATTGTGTGCCCCTCCTCTTCCCCTCATGAGGAAGTTGCAGACTTCAATGAGGTTTCCTCTCGGTCTCCTCTTCTTCAGGTTGAACAGACTAAGTGACCTCAGCTGCTTCTTGTGTGACTTCCCATCTGACCCTTCACCATCCTCATGGCCCTCCTTTGGACATTCTTTAATAACTTAATGTCTTTCTGATATTGTGATACGAAAATTGCCCCCAGCACATGAGGTGAGGCCACCCCAGTCCAGAGCAGAGCAGAACAATCCCCTCCCTTGCCCAGCTGGTGATGCTGAGCCTGGTGCACCCCATGCCACAGTTGGCCCTCCTGGCTGCCAGGGCACTGTTGACTCTTATTCAATGTGCCATCAACCAGGACACTCAGTTTTTTTCTGCAGGAGTTGCTCTCCAGCCTCTCATTCCCCCCTCTGTACATCCAGAGTGGAAATATATTGAAGGAGTGAGAGTCATGTGAGTAAAAGTGCTTGTATAATGCATTTATGCAGTGGGCTATAATTTCAGAGAGCACATGCCTGCAATTTTTTAGATGCAATTGTGTAAGCGAAAATACCACTACACACGGACATCTTTGGAGAACATAAAGTGCCTCAAAAAACACCTGTGGAAAAATGAATAAAAAAACCAAAAACAGAACAGCGAAAGAAGCATAATTAAGAAAGAATTTAATTATTCTAATTATCCTTAACATTGAACATTTATATGGAAGCAGATAGCCATGAGGAAGTGCTGTGTGATGGACAGTGAAAATTCGAAATTCACTATTAAAAGAGCTTCACTTTTTCTGTGTCATGCAGTTGAATGAAGAAAGACACTGTATTTGGCATTTGCATTTCAAATGAAAGGCTCTAATAATTTTAGAAAAACAGAGCTCACTTCAAAACCATGATCAGTCAAAATGACATCCAGAAATTCTGGAACCAGACTCTGGGAATATAAGGTGGGAAGTATTTTATTTAGACTATTCTGGTTTTTAGAAGAAAGTGTAACAATTTTAAAGACTTAACCACATTGCTGATGGACAAGATAACTGCTGTACTAAATCTTTGCAAATATCACTATATCTAAGATAACATTGGTCCTGAATTGTTTCATGGTATGTCTTGGAGGCTTCACAAAGTTTTCATAAACTTCATTAATGTTTGTTAAAGTTTTTAATCACAGTAGATGTTATGATTTAATTTCCTAGAGAGTTTGTGCGTGGCTTCACTCCTCTTCCTTTTTCATATGTTTATTTGCTTTTCCTGCTCCCAGTCCTATCTGTTGATCACACTATGGCGTCAACCTGAAAAAACTTTCTTGATGGAGTTTTACCTCAATTCCAGTTTGAATTTCTTTTCCACTGAAATATTTGTATCTGTGGAAACAAGTCCACAGACTTTTTCAATGCTAATTTTAACTTCAAAAAGAGAAACACTTATCACAGATATAGCCCTTTGTCTTCGATGTTGGGGTATCATAGTGAAAATTACTTTTTCAAATGTAAACCTAATGTAATTCTTCTTATACACTGAAAGAAAGTGATAAGTGGATGAATATATAAATTCATCTGCATGCAGACACTGTCTCATACCAAATCACTACTATTTCACTGTCAATCTAAATTAGGGCACCTGACATTAAATTTAGGAGATTTTGTTTGCACTTTCGTACAGCATTAGAAATGACAGATGCAGGATTATTATCGTACAGAACTAATCTGTTCTCTCAAAAGTCCATGAGAAAGATAGAAAAGCCATATTTAAATAATACAAAATAGCAGAAAAAATAGACTATGTTTTTTCCTAAGATGTCAAAAAAGAACTCGTAATTTTCATTATGGCAATGACAGAACAAGTTAGATTTCTCTGGTAGCATGGGTTTTTTGATGTGGTTTATTAAGGTTTTTACTAAATATATCTGCAAGTTTTGTTATTTGTATCACCAACTCAATTACCTTCATAGGAAAAATAGCTTATTAACAAATTGAGATGGGAATTTGTAAGCCTATCACTTAACTACCTTTTGACATGGGATACTTTTTAATTAAAAAAATATTTAGACCTCTTTTATGCAATTTCTCATCCATTTTATTGGAAGAAGACTTAATATAAACAACTATATTCTTTGTGTAACATACAACAAAACCCAGAAGCAGTTGTAAGAATAATAATATGATAGGATGAAGTATAAATATATGATATTGTTACTAGTACAAGAAATCACACTTCCAGTATAACATATAAAAAGCATTGAAGGTATTCCGTCCAGAAATTTCACTTTTAAAAAACTTCTAAATTAGCATGGTAAGAAACTTCTGCATACTTTAAAAACCACTTCACTCCCTGGAATAGCACTTGGCACAACTTAGATGAGTTTGAACACTTTCTGATTTAAGATTTCCTGAACTATGTGCTGACCATCTCTTCCAATTTTGTGTGCTGATACATCCCCATTTCTGCAGTATCATTGTTTCTCATCTGCCCTTCTAAAGTGGGCAAGCTCACTCTACATCAATATATTAGTGTATAGTCATTGAAACAATGTAAAATTTCATTACAGTGCTTGAGATCTGGCTTCTGATAATTAATTAATTAACTGAACTATTCTATAATAATTAAATTAATACTTATGTAAATACATTCATTTGAGGATTGTCCTGAAAGGTATTTTTTTTATTACTGTGAGATAATTAAGTAAGACCAAAGAGATTGTAATTAACATTAGAGAAGTTACTAACCAGAATATGACACACAGAGCACATCCTCTGGAGAGTAGAAATCAGCTGCAAACAATATACGATCCTGATGCATGAAAAGAAAGAAATTTTTTGTTTAATTAGGTTTTTTCTGAACTTTAATGGTTAAAACAACCAGCTGGGACCAAAAGCCCTCTTAGCAGATTCTCTTAGGGTAAAATACTTTGATACTAAGTTGCTTAAAATCAAATGTAAATAAGATAAAAGTAGTGTAGCAAAAGATTAACAAGGTACGGCAGCACACATATACATGAACTACCTGCTCATTAGAAGATACAGAAAAATCCGTTGAAAAGTAAAGAGGATGTCTAGTACAAAAAGTTGGTTTATGAATGGATTAACTGCCATGGAAAAAAAGAATGTGTTTAATGCAATATCTGGTCTCATGATTTCATAGGAAGCAAGTATTTTTTAAAATTAGGGTATAGATAGGCATAAAGGATATTGGTTTTGCTTTGTGAGCATAAAGGAACCTTCAGAACGTTTTGTTGAGCTCTCTCCTAGGCAAAAAGGACCAAATAAAAAGCATATAGGGAGGAGAGTTTAGAGGATGAGTACTCTACTGAAAGTGAGGCTGTGAACTTACTGGGAAAAAGCCATGAGGACAATACACATTTTCTAAAGCTACTGACAGTTATAAGATCACAGGGTCTCTATTAGAATGGAAGATATAAATGTGCATTCGATAACTCAATATTGTAATCGATAAAATTACATAAAGTAGAAAATACAAATTTTCAGGATAAACCTTCTATTAGGTGATACCTAAGTATTTGAAAAACTTGGTATTTGTCTCTTGTGTTGCAGATGTTAAACAGGCCACAACTGCCATGATTTTATAATTTCTGTGTAACAACTTAAAAACTATAGTCAGAAAAATTCAGACCTGCTGAACAACAATAATTATAGAGAAATAACTACGATGGTCCAGACCTCTCTATCAAAAGTTTTGAAGAAAAACAGAGCCTTGTAAACAATAACTTCTAAGGAAAAAACTAAAAATAGATGTTTAACTTATTTTCTATTTGCTTGTTTTCTGTTTACTTCTTACTGAAATATGTGTTCAGTCTTTCCATCTGGCTGCTTTAGGCATCTATGTATTTGGGTGTTTTACTTTGCCATAGTCTGGCAACATTCAGCACATCCAAAATAGGTATAATAGCCCTTCCAGCTCAAAAGAAGGAATATGTCCATTTTTGATGTGAATTACCTCAGAGGATGTATCATCTCACTATTATCCACTGTACTGTTCCTCATTCATTATTGTAAAATTCAGGATCTACAGCCCTAAATTACTTAATAAAAATGATTGTGGCTCTCTGTTCCTATATTTAGAGTTGTTGTAACAGGAAACTGACAGTCATAGAGCAAATCATATAGCAATATGGACTGCTGTATAGTTTTCTAGGTTGTGACAATGTTTTTGTAAGATGTCTGATGTGTATCCTACACACGTGAGAAAGGGCGTGAGAGAAATGCTTTGGTGGCCACCTGCAATCCAGCTTAGGTGGACACCTGGCATCCAGGTTAACAAACTGTTAACTCAGCAACACCACTTTCACCATTAAGCAAATTCCACTAAGTGCCACATCCACAGGCTTTTTTGAACACTGTCAGGGATGTCAATTCCATCAATTTGCTCAGCAGCCATTTCCAATCCCTGACCAGCCTTTCAGTGAAGATATTTTCCGTAATATCTAATATAAACCTCCCCTGGTGCAATTTAAGGCCATTTCCTCTTTTCCTGTCACTGGTTGGCTGGAAGAAGAGACTGACACTTCCCTGGCTACAACCTCCTCTCAGGCAGTTGGGGAGCAGTAAGGTCACCCTTGAGCCTCCTTTCCTTCAGGCTAAAGACCTCCAGCTTCTTCAGCTGCTCCTCATCAGACCTGTGGTCCAGACCCTTCCCCAGCTCTGTTGTGCTTCTTTGGACTCATTCCAGCACCTCAATGCCTTTCTTGTCATGAGAAGCCTGAAACTGAACCCAGCAGTCGAGGAGTGATCTCACCAGTGCCAGCACAGGGGGGCGGTCACTTCCCTGGTCCTGGTGCCACACTATTGATGATCCAAGCCAGGATGCTCTTGTCCTTCGTGGATACCTGGGCACAGCTGGCTTATGGTCAGCTGGCATTGACCAGGACACCCAGGTCCTTTTCCACCAGGCAGCTTTCCAGCCACTCTGCCCCAGCTTGTAATAGTGTATGGCGTGGTTGTGACCCAAGGGCAGCATATCTTAATACCCCAAAGATAATATGAATAACTCATGTCAGAAAATGGTAAATATATACCCATTTCAGAAAGCTGAAAATAAAAGTATGTAAAAGATTATGTTATAAACATGTAAAGGTTATATAAATAATGTAAAGGTTATACTTTGTTGTGACATGATGTTATATGAACAGTGGCAATATTAATTAATGGTGTGGCAGAATCTTTTCTAACACTATTTTACAACAAATACATGAAGAATTCTTTCCATTCAGTGTTTCCTAGTCAATGAATTCTTGCCTGTTGCATTTTTAAATGGAAGGGGGCAAAATACGTTCTTGACACATGGACATTAATTTTTCTCTATTGTGTCATTTTAATGTCTTTCTTTCAGATGAGGAACTTATATAATTCAGGAGCAATCATAGCTCACTTTACAAGACAGATTTTACACAAAAAGGCTTTACAATTGTTGTTTGATTTAAAAGGTAGAAAGCAAGTGTCCAAGGAGAGAAAGGAATAAATCTTTGAACAACATAATAGAACAAATAAGAGGAAAGTGACAGATCATAGAAATTTGCACTTTCACCTGTCTAGACAAGACCCATAAAGGAGAGAGCCATGGGAAATGTAAACTGCTGCTTCTGTAATTCCCTTAGTAGAAATTTCCTGTTTTTCTAATGTTCAACAGCTTGAAGAACAAGGTTAAGTGGAGTATGACAGGAAAAAAGGGAACAAAAATAACAAACCCCAAAATGCTAGGAATAAAGTAGGGGGTTTTGGATTTTGTGACAAAAGAAGAAAAAATGTTTATCACAGCATGGAATATAATTTTAAAATAGATTCTGTGGAAGCATGCTACTGAATGGATATCAAGTTTGTAAGTAATTTTGAAAATTTGAAGTAGATTCTGAAGTCTCAGTTAATCCTAAACTTGTATCACAAATACATACCATATATTTATAAAATGTAGAAAGATTAATAAAGAAATTGAGATATCTAACTAACAAAAATAAAAAAAACCCTATCTTTATTTAGACATCATTAGCACAAGAGTTCCTCTGTGTTGACTGAAATGGTATTTAGGCTATAAATTAAACTATTGCATTAAGGTATCACACATAAGCTAATCTATACCTTAATAGGCATTTACCTCTTCTGTGATTTACTAATTTCTTGAAACTCTAAAAGCACAATGCAATTTTTAATCAAGTAGGGATATACCTTATTACTAGAATGACAGTTATAACTCAGTGCTTGTTTCAACTGGGTAACTAACATGTATAGCATTTTTTTATTTCATTATAGAGTCAAAAATTCATGCCACAGGTACATCTTTGCTGTTTATCACCGACATAATCTTTTTCTTGTTTAATTGCATTCTTCTAAAAGACTTTCTGTCAACTCAAGTCATTCTAAGAAAAAGGCACTATTCAAACTCCTGTCTTAGATGCATTAGATAATATAGATATGTGTATTCTTGAGCTCCAGGAAAATGGTTTATTCTATCACAACCTGTATGTTTTCTATGTAAAAACATCATAGTGACCGGGTAATAAAATGAAACATGACAGTGGCAAATGCAAGCAGTCACTTCAATATTTGTCGATGTTCCGTTAGTAATAAGACTATTGGGCACACCAGTAATTTTCTAATAATGGCACATTTGTGCAGCCAATGTATTCTCAACTCCTTAATTAAGGTAAATGATGCTCTTATAAATATGATCTTTAAAGTGTGTGTGATATTTGTTCATTTTTTTTAATGTAATGGTTAAACAGATGAGTAGTATAGCAGGCAAGTTCCTTAGAAAAAGGTAATATAATTTCATCAATGGGGTTTTGATTTTTTTACTCCTTTATGAGAGATATGGGGGGAAATAGCTGCAAAGTAACAGATAAATTCATACATAATGCATTTGAATCACCAATTTTATTGCTGATGTACATAAAGACAGGATGGGTTTGTTAGAAAATAGATCACTGTCTGAAGGATCAAGAAACCTATATTTGAAGTGATTGAAGACTGCTGCTGTCCTGCTTTGCAATTTTGCAATTTGAAAGTCACTTTTCTTCTCTTCCATTCAGTATCTCTTGTCATTTGGGCAAACTTCAGCTGCCTAAGTAAAAATTTTCTCAAAAAAATTTGAGACTCCCTAGAGTACTTATCTTGGCTTGCAAGAGGACAGGTTTATGACAAGATTTGGGTGAATTCTGCCAGCTCCATGCTGATATCTTAGATGTACCAATGTGTCTTAATGGCATCTGTGATAAGGCAACAGCAATAAGCTTTAATTTTGTTTGAGAATCCTGTGTACTGCTACAACAATATATTTACATGACATATACCAGAACATATTCAGTAGTTGTTCTGGCAAGAAATAATAAAAATCATAAAGATAGTCTTTTAGTAAATTAAAAGTGATTTGTTGTCATAAAAATTGGTCTAGTTTCTTCTTACCCACTAATAATATCCTGCAGTCAGAGATCTATATCCAAAGAAAGGGCCATTAAGTGTCAGAAAGTATTAATTATTTTATTAATGAAGTGGCAGAAAACAACTAACTTCCAGAAATCAAAGTTTTCTGCTCTAGTGGTTTGACAAAACAGAAGGAGCTGGGATTTTGTCTGTGGAGGAGATTTTTGTCTTTTTTTTCAGTGATCAATTTGTTAAATGAAATAAAATTAGAAAAAAACCTTTATCTAGACAATTTTTAAAATAAGACTTACTTGAATTTTTTTTTTTAAATAGACATTTTCTTTTTAAATAGACATTTTGCCATCTGTGTGTGTTCCTCACCAGGACCTTATTATTATATTATTGCTCATTTTACCTTAGGACAGGATTACATGCACAAATTGTTGATCCTTTTATTAGCATAAAATGTCACCTTTCTCTCACTGTCAGTTTTGGAAAAAAACCCTTTTTTCTCCTGCCCATATAGATTCTCCTGTATCTAAGGCCATTGATATTTTCACCCAAAGAATTTATCACAGAAGGAAAATACTATATATCAATATAGACATACTTCTGTTTTCTTGCAGATCATGTATGTGGCCTTTGAGCTTGGGAGAATGACAAAGCAAAGCTGAACAGTTCTGTCAGCCTCAAATCTTACAAGGTGATACTTCTGCTCTGGAAAAAGACACAGAAGCATATCTAGGAACATTTTATGTATCACTAAGATATTTTTAACTAGGTACATTTTAAAATAATTTTGAATGTACATGTTACCTTTCTGTCCAGGATTCTGTAATAATTAGACAACTTTCAGGGAAAAAATTTTAAAAAAAATATTTCATTCTGACAGTACAACAAGAAAGACCCAATGATCTTTCCCAAAGTATTTAGAAGTGTTTTCTTTGTAAAAGAAAGTATTGCAGAGGATCAGATCAGAGTTGCATTTTCTTATTCCTTGTCTCTGAGTTGTGACTTCAGAAAAATACAGAATAAACCCAAAATCTTTCAATACTGAGGCACTTGAAAATTATCTGTATCAGGGATAATGTATTATCTCAAACTATTTTAAAGGTAATTCAGCAGCTGACTTACTTGATTTTCGAAAGTGTAGTCATTGGCTTTTTTCTATAAGTCTGTCACTTGAGATTTGACTACAAATTCTACCTATGTTACTCTTTAATGTTATTAAGCATATAAATTTAATTTGTTTTTATGTAAAATAGTGTATACCTGCTTATGCACAGAACTCTCTACCCTATATATTGCATACTGCCTTGTTCATTGGTATAGAGTGTTTTATCTTATCGGAATATCTAAGTGTCCAACAACCATCATAATGTGAACCTTTATTCCTCCTCTGTGTCCTGTATAGGTGAATTTGCTTTTGTAGAATGTCATAGGATGACAAAAATTATTGCATCCAGTTATTAATGTGGAAACTAGTAGAAAATACAGTACCAAGCACCTCTAAACTACATCTGTTTCAAAGTCCTTTCTGTGTTTAGTTAAGAAAAACAATTTACTTATGTACTAAGCTTTAAGAAAGTTTTCAAGGTGATATACTGATATAAGATTTTAGTGAAGGAAGAAAAAAAATATAGGCAGAATCTCTAAAAGGGCCCCCAATTCATATTCTTGATATTGGCTGTGGGTATTGAAGGAGCTACATTCCTTTCCATATTGTAGTGACTTACATAGTTAATGGCCTGGAAAAACAGTCAGGATATTTTTAATTTTTTCCTTTAGGTCTGAACTTACAAAAATGGAAAGCCAATTTAAATTCTTTTTCGCATTGTTGTTTAAGTTACATCATAAAAAAAATGGCAAATGTCCCATAAGTGCATGAAAGCATTAAGTGATCAGCATCATGAAGTCTTGATGGTAATAGTAGGGAATAAGGAAAATAAACAGCTAAATTGAAAAACAAAGAATACAGAGATGTCAGTTGGAGCTGGGGAAGAAAAATCCTTTTAACTGGTAATCATGATCATTACTATTTGATTCTGTGCAGCAGAAGTAAGCAAGAGCACCTACATTTTTAGATTCTTCTAATATAAGCAGATTTCTTACTGTTGTAGAATTCTCAGTGATAATTCTGTACAGTGGAAGAAAATTGGTAAAGCTGTTTCTACTTTATAAAGTATTCAGATCCAAAAAAGCTTAGGAGTACTGTCTGTCAGTCACAGAAAGTTGAGAAGGAAACAATCAGCAATGAAAGAGATTCTTTAAGAGTACATTGTGTAACATCACTCTTTTACAAAAAAGGTCGCGAAGTGAAAACACAGTTAAAGAAATACGAAATTGTATGCAACAATTTTCTCATTAAAAATTTTGATAGGTCATTGTTAAAATAGAAAAATATACTAAGCAGGATTCACAGAATGACAGAATGGTTGAGGTTGTAAGGGACCTCTGGACCTCTGGAGGTCTTATGATGCACCTCCACTGCTAAGGCACAACCACCTCCAGGTAGCTGCCAAGGATGGGCTTTTCATCCATATGGGGGTTTTATATCTCCCAGGAGGAAGACTCACACCACTCCAGGCAACCTGTGTTAGTTTTCCGGTCATGGTTACAGTGAAAAATATTTCCTGACATTCAGCAGGAACTTCCTGTCCTTCAGGTCGTGCCTGTTGTCTCTGGGCACGATAGAAAACAGCCTGGCTCCCCTTCTTCTTTGCACCCTCCTGTCACATATTTATATATTGATAAAAGTCCCTCTGACCCTTCTCTTCTCTGGGCTGAATTGATCCATCTCAGTTTTTCGTAATAGGAGAAATTCATAAATATGTCTGTATCCTTTCAATTCCTTTGGAATTTCTCCAGTATGTCCATATCCTCCACAGTTCTTGGGGGTCTGTTCTGAATTTTCTATATTCCAGCAATAGCCAAGCTCTTGAACAGCCTTTGGCACTTTCCAGCCACAAGATCCTTCAGGAATGCCACAGATTCAAGTCAAACTCGTGTTACAGCTGTAATCATCCTTTGTCTGTCTCCAGAAAGAAAACTGCAAATAAGTTTTCTATCTATCTCTCTAGTTCAGACCGAATAGTTAAGTTTTAGTAGAAAGAGAAGCTTCTTTAAGCATAGTGAGTATCAGATTATGTTTTTTTCAGTTTATACTTAGAGTGTATGTCATTCGGAGGGTCTTATACATACTTGCTGGTAACAGAAGTGTCACAGTTTGTAACTGATCACACTATCAAAGTCTCTATATCTGGTCAATTATGCACCAGTGTTTTCTGCCTATCAAACAACTAACAACAGCATCAGGGGAATAGTAGGAACTGGAGAGTATAGCAAAAGGACTAAATTTTGGTAGAGGATGTGAATGAATTGCCTTTATTTAATTATCAACACCCCTAGTAGTGGTAAAATGATCCATATATATGTAGCTTACTTACCTGTTTAGTTAAAGAAGCATGCATATGTATGTAGTTGTCATGGTTTAACCTCAGCCAGCAACTAAGCCCCATAGAACCACTGACTTTATCCCAGTGGAATGGGAGAGAGAATCAGAAGAGTAAAGGTGAGAGAACCCATGGGTTGAGATACAGATGGTTTATCAGGTAAGGCAAAACCAACACACCCAAGCAAAGCATAACAAGGAATTAATTCACTGCT
>VYZT01033168.1:14063-25781 GCA_013400735.1 Pomatostomus ruficeps | reverse complement strand
TATATGTATATATATATAAGCAGTATATAAGCATAGTTATAGCAGGCAAGGTTGTCTACTGTCATAAATATGGAAACCATGAAAAATAACTAAAAATTTTTTAAAAAATTGTAGAAGAATAAAATGAAGATGCGCACTAAGTGGGCTAACGCACATGGTTTCAATCTTTTTGAAGGGATGTGTATCTGTTTGTATCGCAAGAATTTCTACACTTCCATCAAAAGTCCATGTAATGACATCCTCACTTCAACAATAGGCAACACTTTCATGTTTTCAATAAACACTACACTGTTTCTTTCTCTGTCTGTGTAGATTCAGTCTTTAATTTACAAATACCACAGCCTTTTCCAACAGAAGGATGCAGAGGAAAATTATGCACATTATCCCCAACAAAAGAACTGAAGCATTAGAAAACAAAGTCTGATAGACATCGGTTTTGATTCCATCCCCTAGCAACGAGTGGTCATATGTGGTGTCTAAATGTTAAAGAAATATAGAAATCTCTTTGTATTCCATTTTCAGATAAAGCCACATCTCAGAATAACATGTGGCACAGCCAACATCTGAGAAGCATTTCAAAGCAAGCTTCTAAACCTGATCCCTTTAAAACTGGATGGCCAGTTTTAGTTGATTCTGCAGAGTTTGTTGCAATTTGGGTAAGAAAATTTTCTCTCTCATATTTTGGAAGGGATTAGAATAAATAGTGTGAATTAAAAATATAAATATTGAATGAGCAAATGGTCATTTACAAACTGGGGCTTTTTGCCATTCACTTATCCATTTCTGAGGCATTCTATACCAACATAGAATAAAAAGGAAACAATATGGAATAAAAAGGAAACAACATAGGATAAAAATGAAACAACATAGAATAAAAATAAAACAGTTTTTTTAGGTTCAGATAGTTCAAAATAATTGCAGCAAGAAATACTTAATAGTGCAAATATTTCTTTTAATGTGCGTAGAAGTTTTGTTATTATTTTTGAATTCAAGAAGGTTATAATCAACAAATGTAAAATTTTCAAACTAAGGAAACATCCACAGAATGAATAGTTCTAAGTGAGTCAGTCCCTGGAAACATGTCATACTGTAGTGCTAGGTAAATTGTCACCAGAGAGTGCCAGAGATTGAATCAGCATGGCAAATATGTTAAGTTTTTCAAATGCTGAAAAGTGTATTGATAAAGGGTAAAAAAGCATTCTTACTTTCTGAGGAGAAAATAATATAAACCCTAGAAAGTTTTGTTCATTCTCTACAAAATATCAAAATATGATGAAGAATAAATGTCGTCTGTTGAAAGATTTAAACAAGAAAAACTGCCTGTCAATCTTATTTGAGAAAAGTGTACTGGAAAGGGGAGGAATTGAGGATTATTTATAAGACAGACTTTTCTAAAGGCACTGTTTAAAAAGCTAGTGACTAAATGAAAAGGGATATCTCAAGATTTTAAGAAAGAAACTTCTGAAAAGATACATGAAAAATATCATATAGAAAAAGAGAGGGAAAAAGAGGAAAAGAGAGGGAAAGAGAGAAGGAGAGGGAAAAGAAGAATTTACTGGACATTAATTAGGGGTGTAATTTGAACTAATATTCAAAAATGTTAGGGTTATCTAATATTTATTGAAACCAGTCATTTATTAAACTTTTATTCTTTCTGTGTTTCTCTTCTTTCTCACTTTTTTCTGCTCTGCCGAATTCCTTGAATATGACAAGAAGTCCGGTAGCACCAAAGCTTTTATTCTGTTGTAAAGTAACATGGGCAGCACAAAGAAAGAGAACAATAAACGAGAATTAAGGATTGAGTAAAGAATGCTTCTATAAGCATTACACAAAGCAAAACATTTTGGTGCTTCTCCAGCTCTGGTAAACGGCTGTGAGAGGGAAAAAAGCAGAATGGATGGCACCACAGCGGGGGTAAGGTGGACTGTCCAGATCAGCACAAATACAAGCACAGGAATGCCGTGGAGACATCAGTGTCCATTGTTTGGTGTGATTTGCGTCCCCACACTGCCATGGTATCTCCGTGACACCCATCAGTAATGCTGGAACACTGAAAAGATCTCCCAAACTGCAGTGAGGAATTTGTTTCTTTTCTTGGAATACATTCTCTGTGGGCAACCTTATTGTTACGATTTCATTTAGTTTCCAGATTTATGCTGACTATAAAATGAACCAAATGCCTCTAAGGCTTTGTATGTCAGTGTCTGTTACATACTTTATGAGTCTTTATAGAGTGATAGGTATTGCATATTTCAATCATAAAAATCAAATTAAGATTATCATTAGAATTTGAGACACAAAGATGTAACGTGAAAAACTAATTAGCAAATAATTTTTCAATGGATTTTTTTTCTAAGTTCTTATTTTGTACAAAAGAAGTTACTTTCGGCCTTTAAAAGTTAAAGGCAAAATTTTAATTTAAAAGGAAATGTATTTAGATAGGTTTGGAGTTCATTATTTGTTTAAATAAAATCTTATGTTATTTATTAGAGCCAAACTTTGTGACTAGTTGAGTCAGCAGAGAGAAATTTGCTTACTTACTATGGATAACTGTGAAAAAATCCCTTTTATTTTCTTGCAAGATAGGATTGACCTAAGGCAAGGAATGATAAAAATTTATTCATATAATTGAAAAGAGAAAATGCATTCATTTTGATAATGGAAAATAACTTTGAAAGTGTGAAAAAATTATTTAAAAACACTTTGTGAAATTCCAGTGAGGAAAACGGTTCAGATTTCACTTTTTCCCCCACTGTATACGTTTAGTTTGTAGCTCAAAATATGGTTCTGGTCAATGACAGACATGCTACTATCTCTGAGAGTCAGACAGATGTCTGTATGTTTGCAGCATTCTTTTCATACCTGTTGTAGTGCCAGCTACTTCAAAATGTAGCCAGTGAAATACCTATTTTTTTATAGAAGAAATTTGAGGATAGGGCTGGTAAAAGAGACAAAGAAGCCAGCTTACTGAGCCTCTGGGATGCTAAAGCTCTGCAAGGTAAGAACAAAAATATGTAGATTGAAGTACAACAATCTGATGGTGAGGTTTGTATGTAACAAAGAGATGCAAACTAGAAGGAGCAAAGGAACCACAGAGAGGTCCCTATGTCCCATAGGGACACGGCCCATGTGTAAATTGCAGACAAGCCAGAGAACGGAAAACTGGGGGAACTTTGAAGTTTCATACTTGCTGGGTGCTTTAAAAAGCTTAAAACTTAGTAGACTGCAGACTAGGTTAATACTAAGGGTATTAATATGCATATATATAGATATAATTTCTTTGCTCCTAGTTTTCATGTATATTACCATGTTATATGCATAAACATATATATATATATATAATGTAATTTAAGAAAGCTCCATACATATAAAAATGCATAAATTGATAAATAATTTAAATACTTGTGTACTTTACTCCAATAACTTCTTATTTTGTGGTATCTGTGATAGCTTGAAAAAGACCATGTATTTGGCTCATCTGATTGCTCATCCTGAATACAGATAATATTGCAGAGGATTTTCTGTTCTAATGTACTACATAAATAAAAACTTCTTCTATGTTGGGATGGTAGTAGCAGTGCAGCCTCTCTGGGGAAAAACTCCAAATTTTTTTTGTTGGTGTCAGCTCCTTTAAAACCTATAGAAAAAAGTAAAAGTAACCATTTTCTTGTTTTGTCACACCATTCTCAAACTACTGTTTTCTAGACTAATGTGCTTCTTATTTTCCAAAATAAAACTGAAATAGTTGTTACTGGCAAAAAAAAAAAAATCAATAGAGGTAAATATTAAGTAGCTATTGTTAAATCAAAAGATTATAATATCTTTCACTGTTCAAAACCAGAAGGATATAAAAAAAGGAAATTTCAGGAAGGATGGGCCCTTAGGTGGAGCACTGCTTCAAATATTCAGATGAAAACACATTTTGAGTTGGCTAAATTCTGCTCATTTAAGTATTGGTTTATATATACAATCTCAGTAGTATTTGCAATTGTTGCCAAATTAGCTGTGTGCTTAAAACACGTGAAAATTCTGTATTTGCAGGAGCCAGTATGCAATAGCTGTAAAACACAGTATGTAATAAGAGTTAAATGTCATTCTCAGAAAAGTAAATACAAGTTTAATAAATTACTATTAGCAGGAAACAGCCACCCTGGTAGAAATCCTTATGCTGATATCCATGAGAGATCAAACAGAACTCTCTCCATGAGAGTTGTCATATTCCCACAAAATTTTGCTAGGCATACATGAGAGATTTCTAAGAAGACTATTGAGCTTCTGGGGTTTCCCTTTCATTTTTAAGAGGGGAAAGTGAGGATTCATTCCACAAGTTTGCACATGCACAGCAATTAAAGTTTAAGATCATTGGTGCCATTGTCACAATGTGGAAGCTGGAGTTAAAGACATTAACACTGAGGAAGAATATTAACTTCTTGCTGCTAAATGCTATTTATTTCTGACTTCTTGTTCTTCCTTTACACATTTTGCCTTTTGTTTGAGATGGTAAATTTTACAATCATGGGGCATCTTCATCATCATCAGGATGCATCAATATCTGGCTGCCCCTAGAGGACAGGGAGCCGTGCTTCCAGGGAATCCAGTGCTCCCACTGGCAGGCACTGTCCCTCATGTCTGATCACAGTGGATAGAACTGTGGATCTAAAAGGGTCTTAGAAACAGCTCCAGGCATAGCAAGTGACCTGCCAGGGTCCGTCAAGCAGCAGGAAGCCAGGACAGGGCTGGAGACTTGGCTGCATCCAGGGTCCGAATCCTATGTGGGGGAAAGTGACAGAGATGACACTTTGCCCAGGCACTCCTACTGCATCTCTGGGGCAGGGGACCAGCCTGAGCTGAAATGGGGCTCCTTGCAGAGGAGTAGAGAAGGTCTCAGAGGCTGCTGAACAGGGACAGTAAAGGCTGGCATCTCTGACAAAGTGATGGACTACTCCTGAAAGTCATGGGCTCACCCCTTCTTCTACTTAAAATGTGGTTTATATGAGTTTCCATCTAACCACTCCAGGGTGGAGGAAGTTTGCCATTCCTATTCCAAAACTAGGCAGCATGATGAACAGGACATACAGGTAGATCAGCTACTGACAGGGGTGGTACAAAGCAAGTGCAGTTACAGCCAGGTTCCTCTGTTCTTCCTTTCTTTATTTTTACCCAGACATTACTCTGACTGTGAGAAGAAAAGACAGTTGTGAATAGAAGTTTATGATTTCCAGTTCTTCATGATAAGTGTACCATCACTGAAAATCAAAGCCCATAGATTGTGACTGAAGTGTCTGTGAATATGTAACATAAATGGGGTTTGAACTGAGCATGAAGAACAAAGGCATCACTGCAGGACTGGGAAGATCCTTACACGGTAATTTTACTTTATGAATTTAAACCTTTTTGCCTACAGAGGTTTAGCTACACAAGAAAATATTGACATAGGAGTATAATTTGAACTGCACATAATCCACTGTAGAAGCAGATTAAGCGAAATTGTAAATAAAGATACTTGTCCTTGAGAAAGTATGTTCACATTGGGAATTGCATTGCAAAGCTAATAGGACTGATTGGATACAGTTGAAGTCATTGTTTAGGGTACAACTCAAGCAATTACTTTAGTGAATATCCTAATGTAGAAAAGTCCTTCATGAAGCACAGTTTAGGAAAGAAAATAAACAGGACAAACCAAAATTAAAATAAAGTATATCAGAAATAATCTTGCAATGATATAGCATAATGGCTGCATATAGACCTGCTGTGTTCTGAGCTGCATTTTATTTGCCAAGCAGACCAGACAACACAGCACAGCGGCGGGCACAGCACTGAGAAACTGGTATTGTTAGCCCAGAGAAATATTGTTGTGAGACTTGGTCAGCTTGGACAGTGGGTAGAATGAAATATAAATTCATAAATATAAGCCCTTGTGGCCATTTACACTCAGTTGGATAAGTACTTTTGCTAGTAGCAGCGACCTAAAGAACACAGAAAGGGGCAGAAAACCCTACAAATATTTAGAGAAGCTTGCATGGAAATGCCTCCTGCTCTCCTGTTTTAAAAGCACAATTTTCTCACTTACTCATAACCATTCCAGTATAAGAAAGACAGTGCAAAGCTGTCATAACTGTAGTATGTTTCTAGAATATTACCTCTTTTTAGAAATGTTTAACATCTGTGTGGGGATTATGTAATATTCAGCATTTACACTAAAGAGACCAGGGCTGTGGTATGTAAGCTGAGGAGAGGAAGGCGGCTTCTCTGTTTTATCCCCCCCTTCTCCATGCAGATTTTGAATCCCACCGGCTTTATTTCATGGGATTCCCCACTTCTGCTACACATATTACTTGAAAATTAGTATACTCTCATACCTTCAAAATGGCATCTAGGTTGAAGAAAGATGATTAAAACAGTTGAAATAATTGTTAGTGCTTTTAAAGATAAAATTGTGAGATAGTAAAACATCAAGGGATATGTATAAAACAAAAGGAAAACATGGGGAGCAGAAAAGGAGAGGAAACTTTCTGTTTGTCCACATAATATTATGTGAAAAAAGACAAAGCTCTCAGATGAACTTTCAAAGGCTGAACCATTACATAAAATTGCAGACTTTGTGCTGGAAGTTACTCTTCACACATGTGAATGTTGGTGAGGGGAGAGACAAACAAGTAAGCACATAAAAAACTAAGTAAAGATTTATATTTGTTTTATTTGAGCTAAACTTTAGAGGACTTTGTAGGGTAATATCAGTATAAATCACCAGTAATTGATGGAGTTACTTTGGCATAAAATTGCTGCAAAATCAGATTTGAGCACAAGGTGTTTACAGGCCATTAATTTATAAAAAAACAACCATCTCCTCTTTTAGGTGTGAAATGTTTACCTGAAAGCTGTCTGAAATTTTGCCAGCTATTTGATCTTTCTTATTTAACATATACTTTTTAAAAAAATACACCTACAGGACTCAAGCAGCTCTGACATCTGCACAAGCGAGCTGCACTGCATGTGTGAGGGAGGTAGGTTGACATTGATATGGCTCAGGAAGGACTGATCCTTTCAGAAACATCAGTATTTCAAAGCCCCCGCCTTATTCACCGTGCACACATACACCAGAAAACAGCATTTTCTCCTCTCTGTGCTATTTCCAGACTGTAAAAAAAAAATTATGGATTTACCAAAGTGACCTAGAGTAACACCCCAGATGGTTGGGGTCATTACATAAAGAGAAAAACTGAGTGGGCTCTCTATGTGAATGAACTTAATGAAACTTCATGCTGCATTCACCTCAATTATTTTCACAGCAACAAATGAGGCTAATATTTTTGGAAAAAAATTTGAGGCCTGACAAGATTCTACAGAAAGTTACTTCTTTATATTCTTAAGGAATCAACTTATATTTTTTGTTCTTAAAGCAAAAAGGGGAATTTCATCAAATGGGCAATTTATTTAGGCTCATTCTTAATTTTTACTCTGAGATTCTTTTGTGTCACAAAAACTTTTGGTATCCTTTTTTAGGGTCTTACATTTACCTGTAAGAACATATTTTACAGGCATTCTGCAGCGTGGCTGGGAGGAACCCTTTTCCCCTTTGCAGCCATCACAAGTGGCAGAACAGAGTCTGGCATTGAACCTCTGACCTGGATGATAAAGTCTTATTTGCATAGTAAGTAGAAAAGTTTTAGAGAGACATAGAACAAGGCTTTAAATATTTAGTGTTCTCAGGGATCATTCTGAGTGTAATTTTTATATTACAAAGGCTCTTACATATGATTTTTCAACACTGATCGTAACTACCATAAAAGTCATTCATGTCACTTAGACAGAATTACAGAATTCAATTCTTTATTTAATGTATAAATAGACACAGTAGGGAAGATGAAAAAAATACATGAAGAGGCAAAATGACTGAATAAAACAATATGCAAAAAATATATAAAATAGTAAGTCTTGTAATTGCTGAGGTCTTACTGTAGTATCCTGCCAAATATTCTTTCAACACAGCTTTACTATAATGTGCATTTATAGCTCTCTACAGTGACTCATACTTACTTTTCTATTTACCTCCAGATTCTCTGTAGTTTCCTTACTCAGCCAAAGAGCAATGATAACCTTCTACATTTAAACAAATGTAACTTTGACCAATTTAAAGTTGAGAAAGATACCTGCATTTTGTAAGCTGAAACACATTCTTTTTATCTATTAGATTTCTTTTTTCTAAATTGTCATTAGTAATCAATATGTAGTGAACAATGGAAAACTAGAAAATATTTCTGAATTGTATTTTCTGATTATATGCATGTGTTAATAGCAACAGTGTAGTCAAATGTTATTGAAAAGGTGTGGTGCAAAGGGATATAGTTTAATGCTGGACTTAGCAGTGTTAGGTTTATAATTGGACTTAAAGATCTTTTCCAACCTGAACGATTCTATGAAAATGTCCTAATGTCTTTGAAAAGCTTACTGTTACAAAACAGGTCATCTAGCTGTCTTTTAATATTTCAGAATTTAATTGTCTAGGGAAATAATATTTTTCAAAACAACTTCTAAAAGAGTAGATTGTGTCTAGCTTACTGAGGGGTCATGTTTTATATAGCTGGTGAATAACTGTAAACTAGGAAAAAAGAAAATCTGGACCAGTATTATAGCTGTGGCAGACAACATGCTGTTGTTACTGTTCCACAGGCTTTTGAAAAAAACCTGAGCAAATAGTCCTATGCTACTAGTAAAGTACCAAGTATCAGTTGTTGCATCCGTATTCCTGAGGACCAATTGATTCCCTTCCCCTTTGTGTTCCTGCACACCCTGCTCTTGCGCTGTATTAACCAATAGCAATATCTCCTTTTGTTGTTTTTGGAGCAATAGATGCCATACTTAAAATTTTAAAGGTCACTTAAACTATAAACAATGCCTGGCCATGGCAAGTAAACTGATTTTGAAGATGACTCCATTTAGTCAGCAACTTGTTGCATCTGGTTGGGTTTGTTAAATACCAGTGTCATACATACTGGGCTAAGAATGGTTTTGCTCTGGAAGCCATCTCAGTGGGCACTGTGCTACATCATACCTGAATATAGATTTTTGTATCTATTGTCAATTCTGATGAGAATTGATCAGTTCTTAGATTTCCTATTTCTTTACTGTTTTCTGGGGTACTGAGTTTTTATTGGTTGATAGCTCTATTGCAGAATTTTACTGGGTCATTCCTCATATTTCTTTTTTATGTTTGCAGGGTACACAATTTTCTATCATCCAAAGGACTTTTTCTTTTATTACTGCAAAACTAATTCCCACTATAATCTGCTGAACCAAAATCAATCAGCTAGGACTATTAATTTTGACAAGTAAGTTTTTTGCATCATGCTAAATATAATATAAAACTTTATATGTATGTTTAGATATTATGTAAAATTCTTAGATTGCTGTCATAAGAGAGAATGTAGCTTGAGTTGTGAATGAGAGCAAGCGAGTGATAATTCTGTGTATGTGTCTGATGCGGGGAAAGGCAGATGTCTGAACCCAAGCATTTGATCTCTCAAGCAGAAACCTGTTGCTAAATAGCTGCAGCCAGAAGGGGTTTGTTGCAAATTGTGACAGTGATGGGTTTAAACCAAAGCAGTGCCTACTTAAGCAGACGTGAGATGGAAGCACTGGATAGGACATGGATCAGGCATTGTTCTTCTTCACTCAGACTTTTAGTTAAAAAAGAGAGGGCCTGAAAAGAAAAGGAGCCCTAAAAATACAACTGATCCTAAGAAGAAGATGCAGAAGACTTGGCCTTGTGAAGGCATCTTGACTGTCTTTAATCACCTCCCTTCCTTCCATAAATTTTGATATGGTTTTCAGGAAGATTGTTCTGTGATCTTACTTGGAATGGATTTGAGGCTGATTAGTCAGTAGTTCTCAGAGTCCGTTCTGGCTTTTTAAAAATGGGTGTGGTATTTCTTTTTCTTTTCAGTCTCTGGGCAAACCACCTAATTGCCACAAATTTTCAAATAAAATAGAGATTGGATTGACAACCACACTGGCCAGTTCCTTCAGGACCCATCTCTTTGGGTCCCATGGGATCACTGGGAATTTTTGAAAAGGAGGAATGCCAGCAAAAATAAAAGTCAGTGTCAGTCAGATGGACTTCTGTGTTCTGTGATTGCTGATATCACTTTCTCATCTTTTTTTCAGATCAAAAACATGTAAGTGTGATTAATCTGGGAAGGAGAATTTCTTAAAAAGAGGAAACAAATTGCATTTGAAATGTTATCATTTCAACATGCCTGTAGGGAATAGCTCTTAAAATAAAGAAATTAAAGTAGTTTACTTTTACATAAGAATGAGTTTTGAGCTGTAATTTTTACATTTTCTGATTTTTTTTTACCCATAGTTGTCAAATATTTTATAACAGGGAAAATGTTTGGGTTTTTTTGAAGAATATTTTTGGTTTTTCTCTACACATTTGAAAGAATTTGAATATAACACTTCTCAACACATCCCTTCCTTGTGTATGACTTAAAGTTTTTTGAGATCTTTCCAAAGAATACAGTTGAAACCTCTGGTCTATCCATTTTATGGTAACTGAAAAGGTCCTGTAAATATCAGCTATTAAGTAGGAGACCCTTTATAACACATTTAAGAATTCTAAAATACCAATAGGCCAGACTGCTTAAAAGAGGAGACTACCGTCTATCAGAAACAGGATTATATATAAAATAGTCCATTATAAAAGTCAAGTTGACTAGGTTCCTTTAATCTTATAACTTTAGCCTAGACATGACCCATTCAATTGAGGCTTTTAGACACTGTGTATAAATACTTGCTTTTGATGTCCAAAAGGATTTTTTTTGTTGTTCCCTGAGGCTTTATAAAAATACGTGGATGAATCACATTTAAACAGAATAATCCTGGGATTTTCTTCCAGACTTTGTTCACTATTTCTAAAGTAATTTTTCTGGCTTTACCGCTTTCTAGTTAATAATAAAATTTATAAAATATGATTAGCAATTCTGGCTTGAAGAAGTAGCTATATTAAATACATTAAGTGATAGCTTTTGTCCACTGTATCTTGTGAGCTGTATCTTTCCACAAACTTGGCTTTTGAGTTTGAGCCTGATCCTAAAAATCTTTGAGTGTTTTTTGATATCTCATGCTTCAAGGCTGAATTCTTGTTGTTCACACATAAGTGTATGTAAGGAGAGATATAAATTCCTTA
The DNA here is from genome assembly GCA_013400735.1 of Pomatostomus ruficeps. Classification (NCBI taxonomy): domain Eukaryota; kingdom Metazoa; phylum Chordata; class Aves; order Passeriformes; family Timaliidae; genus Pomatostomus; species Pomatostomus ruficeps. Next base: position 14,593 of record VYZT01033168.1, on the reverse strand, counting down.
GTGACCTTCTGGCTTGTTGATGTTTCTCAGGCTGCAATCTGGTTGCGATTACACAGCAGGGAATTTCTTGCATAGGACAACTCGGAAAAATGCAGGTTTTGTCAGACACTTCTTCATAAGACAGGGATATGTGCTCAGATGGCTGTTTAAAACTTCTTAGTACTAAGTTATGCCATTTTTTTTCAGTCACAGGGTCTGATCAAGTTGCTCTGAAAACAAGAAGACTCTACTAATATTAATGGAAACAGCTTTTAAGGCCCTAAACCACTTTATCGTGAGACACATCCAATCTCATCAGCTTCTGTGCTTGGAAGTTATTAACAATGAAAGCACAGTAATAACAATTCTTAGGAAATTTTACAACCAAAGGAAAAAAAATACTATCTATGTATGCTATTTTCTATTCTTAAAACTCACACTGTTGTCTATATTTAAAGATGTAATGTTAAAAATATCCCTTCATTACTGTGGTTCTCAGTGCATCTGAGGCCATAGTTTTAAAATGTAAATATTATTCTCATTGAATATAA